>DWON01001518.1:0-24106 GCA_018251015.1 Phocides pigmalion okeechobee
GCGGTGGTGCTGCCCCGGGCGAGCCCTAACGGTTCTCCCATTTTTCAAAATTTTAACATCATAACTCAAAAAAATCGTTAATCGTGAGTACCCGTTACATAGTAAATTGTGTAAATTCAGCGATTATATTTATTATGTTTATCGTATGAATGAATTAATTGTTTATTATTTAACTTGTATGATATTATATGATATTTGATATGATATGATGATAAAAATACAAAACATATTTTGTTTATTATACTTTGCAATTTTAACAAACATTGCAGTCGTTTACTTACCTTATTTTTTTAGGAATTTTCGCATACGTCAAGCTTTTTCTACTCGATACAAGATGGCGTTAGGTGTCGTATTAATGTTCCATGTTTCAACTACTGAATTTAATGCATAATACGTATTTTATAATATGTTATTTACATTCATATAATTCAAGAAAAAGTTAGATATAATATAAAATTGTTACTGCTCATCTAAGTACCTCACTAACTATACAATACTGAGTTTAATTATACGTATTACAATAGAAGTGTTAAAATGCACATCCAGAAGTGAGATCCATAAAAATAATGAAAATGTAATAATACCCGCAACTAATTAAATAAATAACTATATTCTTTTTAGTCCATATTCCAAATTCCTGGGTCGAGGACTTGAATAAACTAGATGTTTACACGGTGATAAAGCATTTTCAAGCTATCAAGGACCAGAAATTATAATATAAAATGGTATCTTTAGCTTATGGACGTTTGAAATTAGACAAACAGAACGAAAGTCCTGCTTGACGTCGTGTAAAATATGATGCAACTGCTGAGGACTGAGATAGTCGCCGATATGATAGATTATGAGAGCGGTGGTGGTAAGCCCCCGGTTACTATAATTCTGGCACTTGCCAAACTCAACCTGATTTAGTCAATAGAACCCAAAATCCGTATGAGAGTCAATCTCACATTTGTCATCATATTATTTATATTATATATTAATTATGTTTATTTATTTAGTAATATATATGTTATGTGATGTGTGTGTGTAAGTATAATTTAGCCATTCACATGTTTCAATTAAAGCGATAAAAATGCTTTAAGCTGTGGGAAGGGGGTTTATTATTTCTTGAGTCGAAATGTATAGATTCCAACAAATTCAGATATGAAATTTCCCTAATTCCGTAGCCGAGGCATATCTTGCTCCTACTGCATCATTTTTCCTCACCGCTTCCGGACTCGTCGGCAATAATTCTAAGTATTGTTCTCAGCGTCTCAAGAAACCGGTGCGTCGTCTCGTATTCGCTTTGTTCCCAGTGAGTTATTGCTCCAGAACGGATAGAACTTACTCAGTTATTGTTTGACGATTTTTGACTTGATAATAGTTGAAGCATACCCCCGGCTTGAGATCGTGAACGATCGATGTTTTAAGCTAACTCTGTTGTGGGCTGAAGTGGGATGGGTGACCGCTAGTGGTAAGTTTTTGGACATAGAAAATTATCGATATTTATAAAACCTTTGTCGCTCTCTGAAGCTTGATGGGTGAATGCTAGTGGTAATATTTTGGAGATCGTAAACGATCGATGTTTTAAAGAACCTCTGTTGTGGTCTGATGTGTGATGTGTGACCGCAAGAAGTAAGTCTTTGTGAAACTGGAGTCGATATTTTAAACAACCTCTGTTGTGGTTTGCATTGAGATGGGTGATCGCTAGTTGAAAGTTTTATGCGTTTCCGTGGTTTAAAAGCGTAAAAGCGTAGGAAAACCAAGAGGCGACTTTGTTTTTAAAAAGAATTTAGATAGCAATTTCGATTACAAAACGTTCACTCAAATACAAGGAAGAACGCATATAAGGCACCAATGCTCTCCCATGCCATTTTTGGTAGTGACTGAACGCGCTTAATTTTTTTGGTCATTTGCAATCTTCACCAGAGCAGCTGTTCTTCTAACAGACTAATATTATATTTTATTTGTTAATATAGATTACGATCCTCTGCAATAACCCAATTATGGAACATGACAAATAAATAATCTGTTTCCTCCCGATATTCCGTTGAAAGGACAGAAAAGGTAATTTCCCGTAATACCGCAAAAAGAATTAATTCCCCGCACATGCATCAAAGTGTCTCTTCTTACGTGAGCTTGCGTGACATATTTATGAGGATTTTTTCTTTATTTTTAGGGTCCTTTCTGAGTTTTTCTTAAACCTCTCTCCGTTGTTTGCAAGTAACTCAAAAATCAAATTATTATTCATTATTATTATTTATCAAACTATTTAATCAATTGCCTTAAAAAACAAAAGAATGCCAAATTTCGTTGTTTTTTGTTACCGCACAATCAAGGTGTAACTACAGTTCCATCGGGGAGGTACCACTGCCGCCCTTATAATCCGCCGTAAAGCATTAAATGCGTGAAGCATTATCGATTCATTATAATTGGTCTATAAATAAAAAGGTTATGTCGATTTGAATGTTACGAGTATGAGTACGTCAGAAAAATTTGCTGTCATAAATATAGTAAAACAAAAATTAAGCCCCACGTGGACAAAGTCGCAGGTAGTAGCTAGTCTATAAATCAAAAAATATATTTCAAATATAGTAAGGAACCATTATAAAACACCCAATTTCACACTTGTGTGTTTTTTATTTATTCGCGAGCAATAAATATGTCTTCACCTATCCCGGGCCGGATCTCCACGAAAATGGGTTATAAATAATTGTGGAAGGAATTATTTAAATGTCACATCTTGCGGCAAATAACGGTACACTCGAAGTTGTTGTGTTGTTTTTGTCTACTTATACGCAAATATTTATATAGTACAGTGCGACAAGTATACTCGATTTTTTGTATAGTGAAATACGACAAATTACACAGATTATACTCGAATTTTTATATAGTGAAATACGACAAATTACACAGATTATACTCGAATTTTTATATAGTGAGATACGACAAATTACACAGATTGTACTCGACTTTTTATATAGTGAAAAACGACAAGTTACACAGATTGTACTCGATATTTTATATAGTGAAGTACGACAAGTTACCCTAAATTTATGTACGACTTTAAACTTATATCATCGTGGAATTTATATATTTTACTATATAATGGGCACTTCCGCTTAACATTTTTTGATTGGCAATATTTCAAACCAGTTGCATGGATCGTGGTCACGGCTAAACTCTACTTCACGGCTAAAGTTTGACCATGATTACGAGTTATGCAACTGGTTCGAAATATCGGCAATAAAAATCAAAAATCGTTAATCACGAGCGTCCAGTATAAAGTAAAGTATATTAATTCCACGATAACATCTAAAATTATACATACATACATACATATATAAAATTTCGCTAAGCTTTACGATAATAACAAGTGCGCGAAAAATGTATTAATTTTAACGTCAACATTAGCAAATAGCTTGAATTAAACAAACTTAAAATACAGGTGAGACGCCTTAGCTCTTTTATGAGCATTGCACGTAGGAATGCGAGTAACCCCGGGTTTAATTATACCTTTCATAAATCTACTATGGGGATAATTATCAATTCTTTGGGAGAGCAGAATGAGATACTATTTACAAGCGAAACATGACGTGAGGGAATCAACTTAGTCCGTATTAGTACCAATGTATTTACTTGTGCTTCTAACTTTGACAGGTGAGAGAAGGGTCCGACCGGGGAGGTACCACCGCCATCCTCATAACTTGTTATCGCCGTCGGACTCTACTATCCGATAAACCTTTTATTTCTTTTATGATTGCGTCTACGCATTTTTTTTATTTATCTCTCTAATTTTTTTGAATAAAAAAAACTAAATAAAATAAACTACCTATTTGTACTAATAAATCTTCTTTTTATAGTTCTTGTATAATTTCATTTAAGTTTTTTTGCTGTCTCTTTTTTTTCAAATAATATGCCCAAGTCTGCCCTATAATTACTAAATAATAAAAAACGCTCTTCTTTCTGTCTGTAATGAGTAACGTTGTATGGAAGCTAACTTTTTGATAAATTACACTAGTAGTACTTGCATTAGTAATTACAATAGTTTCTTTCGACTCTTCTCCAAAACGAAACACCTTACGAGTCGGTGGTAGTTTACTGACGTTCAAAAAGAGTTCTGTAAAGAATCTACTTTGAATAAAAATATTTCGATTTTGATTTTGAGTACCTGTGACTTAAATATAGGAAATGGAGCTGTTTGAAATTGTTTTTTATTTTAAAAAGTTGAGTTGCTAAACGCTTTGAGTTCATTGCCACCCGTCCAATGCGATTAGATCTACCGGGGAGGTACTGCCACACTCATAATCCGTCTTGAAGCAATTCTTGTATTTCTGTTGGAAGTGCGTTTGCCGGCTACACTTAGAAGCGAGTCGATCAATTTAGTTCTTAGGAGTAATAACGCGTCTACGTACGAGGTTACAAAAACTAGTTCTATTTAAGGTTGTATCCAGCAGCGAAGTAAGTTTGCTACTCTTTTTACATAAATAAGTACATTTGTTTTTGGTAATATTGCACTTATTAATATTAATATTAAAATTAAAATAGAAGAAATGTCACATTCAAAAAGATATTTCCGATCAACATATTTTCCGATAGATAGGTTTTCCACTACTTGAGGAGGTTTTTTAAGACTAATTAAAGTATAAGTTAAAATTATTAAATCATATTTCAACTTTTGAAATATTATAACCAATATCGATAACATCGATATAATCGACATGTCGATAATAATCGACTTTTTTAACTACTAACTACTATTTTAATCAAAATGATTGAACCTTGTCATTTTTGGGTTCAATCAAAGGATTTCAATTGGGTATCGATACCTTGGATTTTCAACATATTTATGGTTGATAAGTTTTCTTTCCAAGGAGCTTTATTAAGGCTGTGTTTTAAATTGTGAAAGACGTTCGTTCTGCACCGTAATGAAGGAGTAACGAGGCACGGGGAGCGTGCCGCAGACACTTAATAGAGTTAAGTCAGAGTCGCGATGTGTACGATTATAATTTATTATGAATAAATGAAATATTATAAACGCATCGGCGCACCGCCCGACTGCGCCAGTGGCAATGGCGTTTGCTTTGTTCGTTAGGGATGGCATGCTGACGTAGGTATCGATGATTTGATATTTCGTGGGGCTTGAGTTGTAAATCAAACAATTAGTCCTACATTTTACTATATAACGGGTACTCACGATTAACGCTTTTTTATTGCTGATGTTTCATACCAGTTGCATGACTTGCGGTCAAGGCTAAACTTCGGTAGCGGGGGAATCTGTAAACAGATACTGGTCACAGATTAATACATTTAATACATAGATATATCTACCCTATGTCTAGTTTGTTTTTCTTTATGCGTTCCATATCACAACACACAACACCAAATGTATCTTTACATGCTGAAATTTGCAGTATTTGTGAATATACATAAACTAATCACTGGATTCCACGCTATGCTAACTTAAAACCATCTCCTTTATTGAAGTTTTAGAGTGTTTCTTGATTCCTATTACCTTTCTTAATAAATGTTGAAAGTAATGACATCTAGCCGAGGTCTTCCAAGGTTTATGTAGGAGTGCTTAGCTTCTGCAGACTTCTTTGGATCGTTCTTTTTTTATCATCCGTTATGTAGTAAAATACATAAATTCCGCGATGATATATTATCAATAAAATAAAGTCGTAAAATAGTTCTACATTTTATCGACGCTGTTGGTGATAAGAACACTCTTATTTCGAGCAGAGAATTCCAATCGCTATTCAAGAAAGAATGTCGTCAGCGTTTTTAGCACCATGCCGCATGAGCATGGACCTCCTTTATAGTGTTTAGGTTAAACATTTATCATAAATAGTATTATGGTATTCCATGTTAAAAGTATAATTATAAAATAAGCTTTTTATGATTAATATTTCGACTATGGCCAACTTTTCTTATAAATTGCATATCTAATTAACTTCAATTACTAGAAGTTTTATTTAAATTAGAAACAGGTTTTTAATGTGGGAAGAGAAACAAAGTGAGCAGGCTACCTAATTTTATAACCAACACCAGCCATATATATGTATATCCACTATACGACCATATAATATGTTGTGTGATGCTTCCATTTAGTAAAAAATAAACATAAATAAATTTGTATATATTGTGATTAGAACCTCTCATATGATACATGTTTGAAGAGGAGAGGTATATATATACATATCGCTTCTTTGCTTCAATAACGTGTTATCTCAAAAAAACACAATTTTACAGTAGAGCATTTTTTACATACAAAAAAATATTTTAATTAATTGTGAATTTTTTTATGTTTATTTTAGATTACATACAAAAATTTAACACCTTAGCTATCTCAAGTCAATCACGGAGATTTCAATTATCATATAAAATAAAAACTTGAGTTTTCAAACTTGTCACGTTATTGAAGCAAAGAAACAATATACTATACGAGCACGCAGTATGTTGGTTTGCTCCATTTAATTAAAACGAGAAAGTTGAACCATATTTAAATCTCAGTTCAAATTAATCTGTTATATCGATATCGATGCAATAGATCACATCCCTACCCCCTCTAGCAGCCGACTTCCTTCATACGCGCGAGCACTCGTTCGTGTCGTGCCTTTGTCGGGAACAATTGTCGGCAAATTAGAAACGAATTGAGTTATTTAATATCAACTGGTAATACAGTGCTCCCTAATTGTTTATTACACAGTCTGTAATGTCTTGGCTCTTGGATGATAGCGCAAAAATTTGTTTTACACATGTCGACTTGAATATCTTTTGAAGTGGGAATCGATTGAGGAAATTTCTCGATATCCTGAATCGATAAATATAGCATACAATGATTTCTCGATATCGATATATCGATTTTTTTGATATAAAGTTTCCATAATTTTGGCGCAAAAATTTTAATGTTTTATCTTTTTAAGTGGAAATCGATGATCAAGGAAAAGCATCTCGATATCTCGAATCGATAATTGTTTATTTTACCTCAGAAGGATTCCTTGTTCTACTCTAGTTGATGAGGTTCTGTGATGGTTAAGTTCTTTTTAAAGTTCGACGAAGTTGATATTTTACAGTAAAACTAAACTAATTTAATTACATACGTCAGACTCACTGGATCGATTGAAAAATCATCACGAAAATCACAATCAACTCAGTTGTTTCATCAAATGGTCTACACGCTCATTTTCTTATTTATAACATAAAAAAGGTAGAGAAAGTCACGTTTATAAACTAGTTTTATCCATTGCATCATTGACTATAGTTGTACATGACCACGTAACCCAGAGTTCAGGTGTATAAAAGTAAAATATGATACATGTGTATTTTATGAAAATGAAATGGCAAGCCCTCGCGAAACAGGAAAACTTGGGTACAAAATCAAAGAAATAGAAACAAGGGTATCATAACTTACCCCCAGAAGTATCGTGAAGGGTGTGCTCAATAGGATCCTCTGGAGGGCCGTACCGACCGATTCATTCTCAGTATATCATTCCCAAGTACCTGTGACACAAAATAGTGATACTTGACTTTTTTTTTATTGTGAAAGAGTAAGAAACGAGCATGCAGGCTACCTGATGTTAAGTGGTCACTGCAGTCCATGGACAACCACGTCCAATTTTAAATAAAACAGAAGTTCTATTTAAGGATGGACGCGGATGCGTTCCTACTCCTGAGGATTAAGATGGTCGCCTCCAATTATGTGTATCCGGCAACCACACCTCCCCAACCAAAGCACAATACATGAAGAATATGTTGCTTACCGGCGGGTTATGAGGGTGGCGGTGGTACTGACCCGGGCGAGCTCTAACGGCTCTAGCACCTTTAGACTTATAATATATCATACTATATATATCTATACGTGAAATTTAGTAGAAAAAGAGTTCGATTCGGGAGGTACCACCGCTCTCATAATCCGCCGTAAAGCAGATCTGATTTTTCGATTGGAAAGATGTGGTTGCCTACTTTTACAAGCGAGGCGACTATCTCAGTCCTCAAGAGTATTTGCCTTCATTTAGAATTCTTGTTGTTTATGCAGTTCTTTATATAGCAGTGACCATTTACCATCAAGTGGACTGCATATTCGTTTGCTACATCTGTTTTTTTATGTGAGAAGAGTAGCAAACGAGTGGTTTACATAACCACTTGATGGTAAATAGTCGCAGCCCATAAACACCCACGTACAACCACAATCGTGACCGCAATGCTATCTGTGCTCGAACGTAGATACGTTGCTACTCCTGAGGACTAAGCTGGTCGCCTCTTCAAAAGTGTAGTCGGCAACCGCACCTCTCCAACCGAAGCACAAGTAATGCTTTACGGCGGATTATGGGGGCGGCGGTGGTACCTCCCCGGTCAAACTATAGCTCTCCCAGATGTAAATATGTAGAATTCAAAAGAGGATACAAACATAATATTCTTCGCAACGTCTTCAGGCGACAAACAAATCAGCCCCAATTCCCCAGTCAATCGTTCCGAGCAAGGGGTGAATGCAACAATCAGATAATAGATATATTTTCTTTTCATATTACGGCCGGGAACATGATATAGTGCAGATAAATCGACCGGGAGGGCACTCCTGGGAGTGTTTTATCGACAAACGGACGTACAAAATTGACGTTGTTTTATAAGGATTGATCTAGCTTTTTCGAAACACTGCGTAAGCACCAATTTTCCGCTTAAACAGAGATCAAGTCAGACTTTATTTTAACAAATAATAAAATTGTAATTGATTTATCTGTCTATTAAGATTTATTTTATGGTTTTCATGCTCGTTTGCTACTCTTCTCACATAAAAAATAGATATCCTTATCTCTTGCACACAAAGATGGTGAGACAAACTAGTAATTGGATATATATTTTTTTTATTGTGGACCAGTAAGAAACGGGCATGCAGGCCACCTGATGTTAAGTGGTCACTGCAGCCCAAGGACAACCACGTCCAATCTCAAATAGAACAGAAGTTCCATTAAAGGATGGACGCGGATGCGTTCCTACTCTTGAGGACTAAGATGGTCGCCTCCAATGACGTGTATCCGGCAACCACACCTCCCCAACCGAAACACAACACATGAAGGACATGTTGCTTTACGGTGGATTATGAGGGTGGCGGTGGTACTGCCCCGGGAGAGCTCTAACGGCTCTACCACCTAGATAAGTATGGTAGTAAAACACACGTAGGTTTAATGTGTGTATATTGCTTCCGTACATAAATATGTACTCTTATTATAAACCTCCACAGTAGATTACGTTGCTTTTTAATCATAAAACCTGTTCATACAAAATGAAGCCTTAACCCTTCCATTGCAAAGTTGATTTTAAATTGTAAAAAGTTGAAACGCCCGCCATTTTTTCCTCATAGTGTGATCGTATTAATTTATATTCTAATGTAATTTATGAGGGTTCTTCGAGGTTCCTATACGTTAAACCTTTACTTAATAATTCCAAAGAGTTCTTTGTATTTAATGACTGGGGCTTTGAGCGCGTGAAATTATAAAAAATATATATTAATGCGACGTGAAATTGAGGTTCAGTGGGGTTGTTGAGATTCGTGTTTTTATTTTTGAGTAGCCGCTGCCTGCGATTTTGTTCACGTAGGCTCCAATTTCGGGTTGAAAAATATTCTAACAGCAAAAAGTTGTCATATATTTACACGTAACTTTGAAATTCATGTCACTTTATTGTTTATGGATCGATTGAAATTAAACGTTAGTAATTGTTAGATGTAGTTTACGTCGATACGTCAGTGAAACCACATTAAAAACGGTTAAGCTGTTGCTGAGTTAAGAGCGCAAAAACGCACAAATGCACAGACAAATTCAAATTCAAAGTCAAATATTTTATTTCATTGTAAGGTATTTACATACACTTAATGAACGTCAAGGGTAAAGTGTAAAATCATCGGCTGTGAGCGCCTGTTGGCTATGGTAGACCGGGAGAAAAAAGCCGGCGGAAAAACACTCTCGGCACTCTTTTAAATCAATCCTTGATGAATAAACATTACACAGTATAACTTTTGAAAGAAAGACACGTAGATATCAATTCTTACAATTATTGTTTTAATTTATATCGCGTTAATAAACGTCGATAATAGTAGTTAACTTTATTATTTGTGTACATTAAATTTAATCTGTCGAGTTCGACTTGTTAATTTGAATAATTATAATTTTTTGGAATTTGTTTTTTATAAGCAGAAATACAAATTATTAATTTTAAAATAAAAGAAAATCTTAACATAACTTAGAATGCTTGAAAACTAATTATAATAAAAGCCTAAACTAAACAATTCGCGGAAAGTCCGTGTCCATGCAACGTATTACCAAGAACGCTGGCGGATTTCCTTCGCCGAATAGTGAATGCAATTCTCTGTCCGAGATATAACCCGGCCCTCTTGTCATCAAACGCAGTACTAAATGTTTGAAAATTATTTAATTGTCTTTTGTTTATACAACATAATTGATTATTTGACATTGATATCATATTTACTGTTAGAATCTATATTTGTAAGAGAGTAAGGTGACTGCCAGAACCATAGATTGATGTTTAACTGAAACCTAGATGGAACCTTTAATTCTGAAAAATTGCAGAGAGATATATTTGTCTCTCTGCAATTTTTCAGAATTATAGGCTTTGCCCGTGGTCAAGCAGGACTTTACTCCCGTTTGGGATTGGATGTAATTGTCTATCGGCTGCAGATACATCAGATAGATAGATTCAAAATAAGGTAGGCTGAACATTCGAATGCTTTAAAAAAATCCTTTATCAAATCCAAGAAACAAAGCCTTAAATTTCCTTTTCCGTTTTATCATGATTAATATACGGGAGAGAATTAACACATGGGCATAAATAAAAATTAAGAGCTAAACAGGTAGAGCGCCCTTGCTCTCCCAAACATAATTAAGTATAACTCAATAGACCCTTTCGCCAAAACAAAAACCTACAAAATTTTATTATCATTATTTGCATATTAAAATAATTATAATTAAGCACGGGACTAAGAATGGGGGACATGATTTCCATTTTCGTGTAAAGTTCGTGAAATACGCCTTTGAAAGGCTGTGTTACGGACCGCGCGCAGCGGAAGGGTTAAAATTTTGCTTGAATTAATGTGTTTTTTTATTTGTTACAGTATTTGTTATTTATATCATATTTTAAACCTCTAATACTGGGTATTTTAATTTATTAACTTTTCAGAAGTCTTAATTCAGTGTAATGTTATTTTAAAGTAAGGTATTTTGAACAACTCTTGTTTTAAACTGTCTATATGTACGATTTGACCGGGGAGGTACCACGTCTACCCTCATAATACGCTGTGAATTCTAAGATTATATTTGAAGAGGTACTAGAGCTAGTTAAACTTGAAGGTAGGCGTCCCTTAGTCTTCAGGAGTAGCAAAGAATCAACATACATCCTTAACTAAGATCCTGTTTGAGGTTGTATGTGGATGTCTAAGGACTACATTGACTGTAATTATCCGGTAGGCTGGATGATCGTTTGTTACCTAAATATAAAAAAACGTGAATATTTTAATAGTTGATGATATTTGGATTTAGGCGATTATATTATTAACTAGGAGTAGCAACGAATCTAGGTACTATTTTAAGGCCCATGCGACCATTTCAGTCCTCAGGAGTAGCATTGCATCTGTGCACGTGAGATAAGAATTTTGTTTTGTTTATGTTGGACGATGTCCAAGAGCTGCAAAGACCATTTAACATCAGATGCCCGCACGCGAGTTTGCCACTTTTTAACATATGTATTTTTTAGCTAACAGATGTCCATGGGTGGCAGTGATCATTGAGTTTCAGATGAAATGCATGCTCGTTTGCTACTGCAGTACGATAAAAAGTCTAAATGATGTACCTTAATCTACATAAGTTACTGAATGAAGGGTCTCTATCAATTGGACCGTGAGAGACGATTAAAAATTTTACCTTTCAAAAATGACGAAGTAATCGCGCTTCTACTAATAGAATTAGTAGACCCTAAGATACCGGGAACCCTTAAAGGGTTCATGTTTCAATTTGCAAGTATCGATAAGGGTTATTAGGTTCGAGTTTGGGTGGAACTTTGTGAAATCGCTCGGGAAGTAGATTAGGAAAATGAAGGTGTGAAAGAGTTAAATTGAGATTTTACTTTGGGTTTTGGTAAAAAGGTTTTTGAATTTTTTTTTAATAATTATGATTTGATACGTTTCAAACTTTCCCTCAGTTATGTGGAGAGTTTGGAGACTTCCCATTATTCCACAGGTGGGCTTGTATGGAGTAAAAACGGTAGCAGATACTTATGATACTTACATCATCCTGTTCATTAAATAATAATAATAGTACTCGTAGCCACATAAATAGTGATAATAATATATAAAATAATAAGAGTAATAAATATTTTTCCTCTTAATTATACATAAATACTCATGTCATTGTTTATTCATTATTTTCCTAAATGATTTGATGGTAAAAAGTCTCCGTCACCTGGATATTTGCAACAAACGAGATTGTTCTTCCATGGAAGTGTTTGTTATTTATTTATTTTCTTTACTATAAAAGGTGATAGATCCGTTGGAACTAGCCCGGGGCGGTACCACCGCCACCCTAATAACTTAGATGCCTCATAACATAGAACTTCTGTCCTATTTGAGATTGGACGTGGTTGTCCACGGGCTGCAGTGACCACTTAACATCTGGTGACCTACTTGCCCGTTTCTTACTTTTTCATTATAAAAAAATGTTATTTTTCTTTTATCTCTCTTATTTTTATCTTATCAATATCTTTATAAGATAGTATACAAGGCCATAGAAAATACAGTATATAGTAGTTATAAGGTTGATTAAAATGTATTTATTTTATTGTGCCATGAATAGAATGGACGTTTGGTTCTTTTGTTTCTTTAAAAAATATAGTTAAAAATACAATTTTATATTCAAGAAGTTTGAAATTAAATAATGACTAGGTATATGTTATAATTTGATAATCATCATCTACTTACACAAATAAAGTATTTCAACAATTATATTCATTTAAACCCAGACATAGTAATAAGGTATAATAACGTAGTAATATATTAAATTTTCGCGAACAAAAAACAAATTGTCTAAATCAAAAAACACTCACGATCCCAAAAAGAGCCGCACAACGAACGTACATAGCAAAAATTCAATGTTTTTTCAACATCATGTTCACAAAAATGCTCACCTGTTACTAATTATCATATAAAAATCTCTAGAAGTGTTTCCAACGCGCCCTACATTGTGTCCAGGGCCGCACTTGAACAAATCTATTCACTAGCTAGCCCCGCGGATTCGCATGTCAAAAGATCAACATCAATCAAAATATTCAAAGTAGATACTTTTCAGATTTTTTTTTAACGTCAATAAACTTTAATTAAATGGTAGGGTTTTAAGTTTGGAGAAGAGGCGGCGGAAGAAACTCCAAGACACAAAATTCCTATTTCTGAAAATGTCATTTACAAGTAATATCTTAAATTAATGGAGCACTACCTGGAGTCCTTTCGGACCATATGAGAATAAATTAATGAAGTGAAAAAGATATGAAAAAAGAATAACTTAAGTTCCGAATCATTCATGAAGAACTGTATTTGCTACTAGAATAAATACCCGAACGTGTCACAACAATGAACAGAAGTTTAAATTGGTAATTAAAGAAACACTGTGAAAAACACGTTTTACAAAACCAACGATAACTTAATTGATAAACTCATATGGTCCGACATACTCGTATATATTGAGTAAGCATTGTCAATAATATGTGACACTATGGAGTTCTTTTTTGGTGAGCGACAAACGAATATACAGGCGTAATATTAAGTAGTCGCTGCAGCTCATGAAAATCCACATACAACCTCAAACAGGGCTCAAGTCTCATCCTAACTCTTACATAGATTTTTTGTTACCCCTGAAGACCTCGTTTTCAAGTTGTCTCTCACTTCTCCAACCGAAATACGAAAGTGGCCTTATGGCAGGTTGTGAGCGTCAGTGGTACCTCCCCATTATATCATATAGTTATATAAGTCCCCTATAGTTATATCAATCAAAAAGTCCGGCCGTGAGATATTAAACAGCAATCATACACATACCTTCCTAAATATTTAAAATCAGAACAAAGCACTGCCATATTCCTGGTAATGCAGAAATAACAGTGTTAATACCCAAAACAAAGCAATTGCATAGCGCAGGCGCACTATTCGTCACGCGCCATCGCTATCGGTTGCTTTATCTCGTCTCTGGAGGAAAAATTACCGGGCCGAGGACAAGTTCCTGACCATAAATTCATTAGACAGCGTTGAGATTTTTTTAAACTCACGTTTGCGTAGAGTTAAGAAAGGTTTGAAAGGACTTATGGTTGCAACCCTTTCAGTTTCTAACCGTTAAGGATTCGTCTTTTACCATAACTAGGGGAGATCTTGAATATAGTCCTACGCTCACTTGTTTGTATTCAATGAAGTCTGCTGATTATTTTACACATTTTGAAAAGGTTAGAGTGAATATTAAAATGAAAATTGAATTGGAAATACTACTATTTTCAACACACTCTTGTAGTCGGAAGGGCGTCTATTTTAGCCAAGGTTTTTATATTAAAAGTAGCAAATGATAAGCCAATGTTTTTAAAGTTAAGTTGATGAATGTTAACGTTCATCGTTAATTAGGATTGAAAAAGAAGAGGTTATATGAAGAGGCGAGTAAGTTTCTTGCTACTCCTGAGGAAATTTGATTGTCTTCTCGCTAGTGTAACCGTCGACTTTATCCCTCTAAGAACAATAATAAGAGTTGCTGAACAAGATTTGCTTTAAGGCGGATTAAGAGTGCGGTGGTACCTCCCTGACCGAATGGTAGTTACAACTATTAGTTAGAATATAATGCCAGCTCTGCAAGCAGCAACTCTACGTTGCATCCGAGAGATGAGAGCGCGGAAAAACCTGCCCACTATATCATAATTTATTTATTCAGATGACCTTCCGAGTCCGGCTCTGTGTTTTTCAACGCGTTATAAATATATTAAAATACGTTTTTAAAAATATTATAGCCCTTACTCCCTCCGATTGTGTTTTATTTTCATTTGCAATATGGCAGAAACATTTTTATCTGCCGCCTGCGTTATGTCTTTTTTTGGGTGGTAATTAAAATTATTATAGGTATTTATTGCCACAGAGGGCAATTTAGCGTGTTTATTCGGACTCCTAATCGTTCTGTGTTTACATTAATTAGACATATTTTAGGAGTGTTTCGTAACTTAATTGCTGATATAAATTCAGTCCGTTTGAACGATGTGGTGCCCTTCTTTTGTTTTTATTTTCGAATTTTGTAATATTATCTTATGCTAGTGTTATTTTTACTTTTCCATAACGTTTACGATCAAATTGTTGATATATTGGTTCTCGAAATGGAAAAGATGTGTAAATCTAAATGTAAAAATTTTAACTAATATCATCGTGAAATTCATACATTTAACTATATAACGGGTACTCACGATTAACGGTTTTTAATTGTCGATATTTTGAACTAGTTGCATGGCTCTTGATCACGGCTAAAAGTCATTAAAATAATCTAGGCAATTAAAGGTTTCATCGTGAGTACCCGTTATGTACTAAAATGTATGATTTTTAATTTTTTAGGGGAACTAATAAATCTAAAATATAATAACACAACTCACATATGTGGTCTGATTTATGTATGGACGTTAATTTTGTAATGGATGTCAAGGATGATTTTCATTTTCATGAAGTAATGAACATAATGATTGTGTTGTATCGTAATTACTATAAACAATTTTAATAATTTACATTTTATATCCATTACTATTTATATTTGAATTCTCATATCTTTAAGCAAATCAATGGCAGAATGAAGGTACTTGTGTAATATACATCATCTTTGTAACCCTAATTACCAAATAAAATTGATTGATTGAAGAACATAGAAACAAAATATATATATCGTGTTATTTAGGTTATTGCTATGTCAATTAGAACATTCAACAGAGTTATTAGATGCATACATATATAGATGCTCTTTGAAAGTAAATTGGTTTCTCGTATACATTACTGCTATTGTTATAAGACTGACAGCGGTGATGGAGGTACTTATTTTTATTTTTGAGATTATACATAATTTTTAATTTTAAAATTGGAATTGTCATTATCAACCCTGTAACGAGTATCAATGAGTTTTACGTAGCACTGCTACGGTCTTCTCATATTATGTCGTAGCATAAACAAATACGTAGTAAGGTTGTTGCTACGAACTGCTACGCGTGCTACGTAGGATACCGTATATAAGGTAATTGTTATGACATGGGACCAAAAAGCTGCCAAAAGAGCTTCGTTTATAAGTCGGTGATAAACACCCTATAACTAGTTAAAATAATAGTATAACCTTAACGATATCCAGGGATTCCATATGAATGTGGCATGGTGTCAAATATTTTGGCCACATTTAAACGTTGAGCAGCGATTACAATTCTCTATGCGAGATACGAATCACCAATCGTGTCACCAGAATCGAGGTGGTACTAATTATTCAAAATAACAATAAAAAGCGTATGTGTGTCTAATTATTTTAGAATGATAAAAGATGCTGAAAGCGCCAGCCGGGTTTCCGCGCTGAGTAGTAATTATATTTTCTGTACAAGAAGTACCAGCACGCTTGTCACCAGCAGATTAGGTCAAACATGGGACCAATTTAAATGAATTAAAAAATATTGAATATTAAGTGATCGTCACGGGAAATACATAGTGATAAATATTAGCTGGAGGGTAGTAGGAAATTTGACGAAAATTCAGTAGCAAGTAGGTCCGAACTACGGTTTGAAGGCGGCCGCGCGTTTGATTGCACCCGACGGCTATTGCACACCGCTCGTACGGTGTCAACGGCGGCCGATCACATTTGATACTTGTCTTTTATGTTGAAATAGTAGCGAGCGTGCAGGCTATCTGATACCAAATAAGACTTAAAGTATCGTCTGACGTAGTTCATAGATGCGTTACTACTCCTGGGGACGTGATGGCCTTTCTTGTATTGTAGTCGAAAACCGGACCTCTACAACAGATACAGGTAATGCTCTACGGTGGATTATGGGTGCAGCGGTGGTATCACTCGGGTAGAACTATAGTTCAACGACCTTGAAAACGCACTTAGTCAATATTTAATATAAAGAACGAAAATAAAGGAAATAAGTGGAAAAATAAGATGGCTCAATTATATTAATTGATATATATTTTTTTTATTATTTATTCATAACCTGCTGCTTTTTATCTTGCAGCACCCTTGATTTCTTTTCCAAATGTTTAAATATTTCTAGTAAATATTGTAAATGAAATATATACATGGTAATCAGAGAAAACAAAAACAATAATAAACCTAAATAATATAATCCAAACTTGACAAAATACTAATAATAACTTAAAAAAAATTGTTAAAATGGGGTAGCCTACACGCTCATTTACTACTCTCAAATAAAAAATATAATATAAAGTAAATAAAAGCACATCAGATAATTTCTTACAGTACATTATGTTATGTAACGGGTATTCACGATTCCGCTTTTTAATTTAATTAGGCAATTCAAATAATTAATCTTGAGTACCCGTTATAGGTATATATAACATATTGTATAAATTCCGCGATGATAGTAGCTTAAAATCGTATATTTCTACAGTATTCTATTAAGTATGAAGACTCTACATCCGTCTCTAGCACGCAGACTCGTGACCCAAATGTTGTGATAGCGCCCAATAACAGCCGCCGGCGGTCAATTATTGCCGTTATTAATTAAACCACCACCTGCCTACACTACTTGCTTAATAATAACTTCACGAGGTATTCTGAATATAGTGTTTGTATCTTTAGCACGATAGCCTGGCGGTTAAGACTGTTCTCTTAAACAGAGCTGTAGATCGAGCTTTCGATTCCACCCTGTCTTTTAGAAATAATGTGCATTTTAGAAACAAGCCTTAATATGCGACTTTCCCGTTAATTATAATTCAAATAAAATAAAATCAAATCAAATCGAACCGAATCGAATCGAATCGAATCGGATCGTATCGAATCGAATCAAATCGAATCAAATCAAATCGTTTATTATGGAGTATGAGTACAAAGATGTAAAAAAATTTAGCAGTCCTTCATATTCCCGCCACAAATGGGTATAAGCTAAGTACTTGCTGTAAACTCTACAAAAATATGTAATTTTAAGAATCTAGCCTAAAAGACAGTTGGCATAACTACAAAGATTCTTTATTTATTTATTTCTATTTATTTACTTATCTTAAGCTACAACTTAAACTTATTAACGATTTTAAACTAGTATTATCGTAAAATATATTTTACTATGTATGATCGTTCCTTCATTGAGGTTTTATGGAACGGAAAATTATGTAAAATTTTTCAAAAATTCATGGATTTTTTTGGATTTTTAGATGAATCGTAGACCATAACATAAACAAATTCAGACAAAACGTCGCAAGCCGTATCTAGAATAAATAAATACGTGTATTTTAAAAATTCTCTTCAAATGTTCAAAATATGTTTGTTTGGTAAATTCGTTCGGAGTCTACAAATTTAAAATGATGTCTGACTATTAAGCATATTTGGAGTCTATTAGAGACGTAAGAATTGGAACAACGATTCAATAGTAGCCGCAGATAACGAAACCATCACGAACAGACCACCAATAACAATAAAGGGCACGAGTGACCCATGAACTTGTGTGACTACGTAGTATACAAACTTAAGTCAACGTATACCAAAATCCTAGATTTCCTTCTTGACATATGTTTCGATACATTAAGGTTTTAAGTAGGAAAAAGTGGAAAATAATTATATCTATTAAAATAGATTTTAATTACAATAATGAATGTCTTAAAACTAATTTAAGACATTCATTATTATGTTAATACGAAATAAACGGTTTATCTATCTATCTATCTATCTATCTATCTAATTATAATAAAATGCCCATGTGGCATAGTTCTAAGAACGCCAGCCCTATCCTTACGTTGAATAGCAATCGCAATTCTCTGGGCGAGATATGAATCAGCCAAGACGGTTAGTTCATCGGCGGCGTTAATCAAACGTGGTATCAATGGTTTGGAAAAGCTTTAGGCACTCGGACCTCACGGAGTAAAGGTTTCCAAGCCAAGTTTAAATCAAATCAAAATCAATAGATTTTTTAGAGAACTCTTTTTGAACGTCAGTAAACTAGTGGTTCATATTCGCGCCATTTGGCTTCTTCATCAGTAAGCCAAGTCTGTCTGTATACATAGTTACGATACTAAAAAAATCATCCCAAGTCCATTATTTATCCATCGGTACACGCTAACATTTCCACCGATCTTTTCATTCCGAAAGGCCGGCTTCCGGTCGGATGTATTTTCCGCTTGGTTAGCCGATTTCACGGGCAATTGATTTTAAGGCCCCACTCAAACGCCGGGATCGAACCTGCGACCCGCCGGACAGTCCCCGATAGTTTACCGCGGTGCCATTTCGAAGGCTGTTTGATAATGTTAACAGCTTTGGTAGGCATATACGGGGTGTTTGAAAAGATGTTTGCGATTATTTTTAGTTTTTAAGTTATATTATTTAATTATAATACATATATAATAATATGTTTAAATTTAATTAAAAATGGTTTAGTTTAGAATTAAAATTTGATCGACGCCGCCGGTGACAAAAGGGCTGGTTCATATCTCGCGCAGAGAATGCTATTCAACGCAGGAGTGCAGCTAGTGCTCTTGGAACTATACCGCATGGGCACGGACTCCCTTTAGATTGTTTAGGTTAGGTTTTTATTTTAATAATTTTTAAGATTTTCATCATTGTAAATATTTATATTTTTGTTTAATAATTATATGTTTATTTAATAATTCTATTTAGAAGCGCCTGCTATAGATTTAAATAGTAACAGTGATTATTAGTTTCTAATATACCAGTGGTTGAAGTTGTATGTGGTGGTCTACAGGCTGTAGGGACTACTTAATAGAAGATGGCCTGAATGTGTGTTTGCTACGTAACGTAAAAAAGGTTCAAGTTATTTATTTTTCAATGCATTTTAAATAATACAATAATTAACGTTATTATAACGACCAAAGTCTGTAAATTACATAAAAATCGATTAAGTGGCTTGTATAATTTTTTACGATATAACGATTAAATAAATAATAGTTAAAAAAACTAAAAAACACGCTTTTATAAAAAATGCAACTAAAACAAGTATACTTTTTTTAGTTGCATTTTTTAACTATTATTTATTTTTAATTTTTTCATATTATTGTATCATCGGTCCTTGATGCGTGTGCAAAGTTTCAAATTAATCAGAATTCTGGAAATTGGTGAAAATTATGCTCAGAGATTCCATTACATACATACATGCATACATACATACATACATACACACACACATACATACATACAACCCAAGCTAATAAAAGCGTGTTAAAAATCGTTAATTATGAGTACCCGTTAGATAATAAAAATGTATAAATTCCGCGGTAATTTTCGCTAAGATATACCATGTTTGGTAAGGTTTCTTTTAATAAAATTTATTTTCAAACAAAGTTTACAAACTAATATTTGTGGCGTGAAGTAGTTAAATCAGGGACTTTGAAAACTTCCTAATCATAGTAGGAACCTCTTAAAACTATCAAAGTCTAGGTGAACTTTAAGGTGTCATATTTAAAATTAGCGACGCGGTGTTACAGGTCTTTTATGGCTAATCTAATAGGTCTTAGCCATCTTTACGGTATTACAAAGTTTTGAACGACAAACTTTGGTTAGACTGGGATTAGGGGGAGCGTAAGAGCCTTGTTGCATTGCGAGATATTAGCGATACACGATAAATTTGAATTTGAAGACCAGCGTCGTCACTTTAAAGTTCTGTGAATGATTAAAAGGAGAGTAACAAGATATTTTAAAATCCTTTCATAACTTTCATGACACGATATTCAGTTATGAAAGGATTTTAAAATATCTTGTTACTCTCCTTTTAATCATTCACAGAAGTTTAAAGTGACCATGCTGGTCTTCAAATTCAAACATTGTAAGCTATTTTCATGCACTTAATGAATGTCAAGGGTACGATGTAGAAATTAGTTTAATTTTGGCTTGGAAAACCGGCGAAAAATCACGGCACTCTTTTTAAATTGGTAATTGATATACGTTACACGGTATAATTTTAGAAACATGGTGAGCACACGAGACAGCTATTCTACATGGTCTACATAATTTCTGTCTAACCTGAAGCAGGTCTTGCGTTTTAGTGGAAATGCAAAATGCAACCGTCTTGATCTACAGGAATCCTGTTTTGATCGCCTTCGTAACGCTCTCGTTAACTTAAAATAAGCCTTCAGACTTATGGCGGAATATAAACACTAACCTAAGTGAATTAATTATTAATTATAATAATAAGAATTTATTTCAGAATATTCCATAATTTAATAAATAAATAAATAAATAATTTCGCCAAACAAGATAAAAAGATAGCAATAAGAAATTGCAGCTTTAAAACTCATTTAATATTTTCACAAAAAGCAAGCTTATATAAAAGTATGTTTTGTTACTAAGTTTGTGATACGATATTCGGTATAATCGTTTATCGCTCATATTTCACCTTACGTAGTACGACAAGTCAGTTATGAAGAAGAATAAGGAATACCATAATGTTTGGAGAGTGAAAATACGCTGTAGTGAGTGTTAGTTGACTTTTAGTTTGACGGCAGTTTGACTAAGATTTTTCTTCTTAAAAATTCTGTCTAAATCTTGAAGTTTGGTTGCGTACATCTATTAGGTTTTCATACCTTAATATTGCGTCATGTCTAATTATAAACAAAAATATTATGTAATCCAAAACGAAACGACTTACGAGTCGGTGGTATTTTATGGACGTTCAAAAAGAGTTCTGTAAAGAATCTACTTTCAATAAAAATGTTTTGATTTCAATGAACTTCAAATACACAATTTATTCTGCATTCAATTCATTGTTATTGAACACGGGAATGCGGCCTGCGTTCTTGGCACCATACTGCATGGGTAAAGACTCCCTTTAAATCGTATAGGTTAAGTTTTTGTTGTTATTAGTCCAAAGATACACTATGTTAGATTTGTATATGGATATATATAAATATATTTTTTACATTATGTTATATAACGGGCTCTCACGATTAACGATTTTTGATTTTTAATTGACATTTACATTTAATGAAAATACATCAGCCTGTAGATAATATCGATGGGGCAAGTGCTGTTTACACGGGGGCAGTTTACGAGCGCTACGTAATTGGTCGCTGCCTTAGTAATTATAGCTTTACCGTTATAGTGTTTGATTTTAGCATTTATTTTGATAGTTCACTTATATACGATAGTAGTAAGAAGTAGTAGGTATTTTTAGCCTCTAATTAAAAATGAAAGGTGTTGTAAGTTTGATGTGTCTATCTGCGTATCTGTTTGTGGAATGGAAGCTTCCAAAGAAATGAACCGATATTTATTTCATTGTTTTTGTTAAACGCGAAATGTATTTTATGAAAATACATCATCGGACTGTGTATATCGATTTCTATTTATTTATTTATTTTGTTAAATTGTGAAGCTTATTTAATGAACTGACATCACCCCGTGTTCAATGTCGATGGGGCAAGTGCTGTTTACACGGGGGCAGTTTACGAGCGCTACGTAATTGGTTGTTGCCTTAATAATTATATGTTTATCGATATAGCGTTTGATTTTAACATTTATTTTTATAGTTAACTTACTTAGTTAAACCGATCGATAGAGCAGAAAGGTCCCCGAGTGTCGACTGCGGAGCCCAGGACGTCGCCCAACCAGGTGGACCAACGCAACGCTCTATTAAGGATAGCTGGAAACCGTTGGATGCAGGCACAGAACCGGTCTGAGTGGCGCCCTCTAGGGGAGGCCTATGTCCAGGGGTGGACGCATCAAGGCTGATGAATGGACGGAAAGTGCAAACACTTGTTGATGTACTAGTCCTTACCTGTGGCTTTGCTCTTGCAAAGTTATTACAATACATTACAATAAGTTAAGATGCTATTTGAAATATATTAAAACAAATCTGATACACATTATTGGAGGCGACCATCTTAGTCCTCAAGAGTAGGAACGCGTCGGCGTCCATCCTTAAATAGAACTTCTGTTCTATTTGAGACTTGACGTGGTTGTCCATTGGCTGCAGTGACCACTTAACATTAGGTGGCCTGCATGCTCGTTTCTTCTGTCCGGAACAGCGGAATCCTGTGAGTGAAAGTCTTAACCCTTTTCATCCTCAGTAGCGTTTTAGTTTGCAGCAGTGGGAGAGCGATGTGTTGATGGTGGTAATTTAATTACTACTGAAAATACTCTACTATGTGGCTTCAATGCATTTGAGAGATATTTATGGTAATATGGTTTTGAAATTAAGCCTTCGGAATTCCTGTGCTTTGGAGAACTTTTAAACCGAATGCTTAACAAGTACTTAAAAGCATGGAAGTGCTCGAAAATTACCACCCATCCAATTTCCGACCGTGTCCAATGTTCCTTAACTTTGTCTCACATCTACGATTTATAGAAGCCGCGGGGCAATACGTATATGTAATGTTTACTAAGGTCTATTTAATGGTATCTAAAGATGGCTGCCGGATTCTGTGCAAAGCCAATGACCAATTTGCGTCAGGGGGCCGGAATTATCTGCAACCGTAACTACTTTATTGGTATCGGTGTTACAACCGTATAAAGCAGCTCATGGCGTAGTTAATTTTGATAGAGTTACTGTGGCAATTAATTAATAGGTGGTAGATCTGTTCGATAGGCGAGGTACCACTACATCACTCATAATCCACTAAGATTTTTTTCGATTAAAGAGGTTCCGTTGCAAGCTACACTAAACCGAGACAAATATGCACTGGAACTTGTATGAAAACAGGTAATATATTTTTATTTAAATATATTTTTTTTATTGCGAAAGAGTAAGAAACAGACATGCAGCCCACCTGGTGTTAAGTGGTTACTACCGCCCATGGACAACCACGTCCAATCTCAAATAGAACAGAAGTGCTATTTAAGGATGGACGCGGATGTGTTCCTACTCTTGAGGACTAAGATGGTCGCCTCCAATAATGTGTATCCGGCAA
>DWON01001519.1:0-24103 GCA_018251015.1 Phocides pigmalion okeechobee
ATGTTAACCAGCACAACAAAAACAATAAACCCAGAACCGTAGTGTGAGTAGTAAACTTTTAATTTGATATTTGTGCACATAAATAAAAATATTACTAATTGCAGGCTATTTACGAAACAAATGGTCGCATGTACAAAGTGGGCAACTTCAAGGATCTAATGTACTACGCCTGCGGAACGAGCATAGACTGGAGCTACGGCACTGCGCGCATTCCCTACACATATCTTATCGAATTACGGAGCAAAGAACACAAGTTCCTATTACCAAGAGAGGAAATTTTGGATTGTTGTAAGGAAGTACTGAATGGTGTGAAGGCGTTAGCGGAATACGTCGATAAAAAGAAATGCGCCAATTGCACGCTTTTCGCTAAGAAACTTAGATAATATCGGATATTCAATTGATATTTTTGAAAGTTTGTTTGTATTGTTGGTTTTGTTGAAATGAAGTGTAAAATTAAGTATGATTTTGTTAAATGATTTACGTCTGATATGTTGTTTTTTTTACCTGACTGCTGAAAAAGGAAAATTATTTTGAGAGTATTTCTGAGTATATATATGTATGTGTATACATGGACATTTTTTCCACGCCCTGTAATTTAAGCAACTTTGTGGATTTTTAACACACTCACAATTAATCGTTTTATAGGTATAGTCTTTTAACAGAGAAACAATATTAATAATAAAACTAAATAATCATGGGTAACAAAAACGTATCTGAAGATATCTGCACATACGCAATGCGAGCTGGGACCCGCAACTTCGTCCACGTAAAGTATACTCGCACCGCGAAAAGATTCCGCTTATAACATATACAAAGGTGTATTAAGAAATACAAGTAAAGTGAAGTTAGTAAATCAGTTTTTTTATGTGAGAAGAGCTGCAAACGAGCATTCAAACCACCTGATATCAAGTAGTCGCAGCCCATAGATATCCATCTATATCCGTAAACACGGCCGAAATTCTATCTGAACTTGAACCTATGTAGGTGCGTTGCTAGTTCTGAGGACTAAGATAGTCGCCTCGCTTCGCCTAAAGTGTAGTAAGCAACCGCACCTCTTCAACCGAAACACAAGCAATGATTATGAGGGCAACGGTACCTCCCTTTGCCAGTTTATGTATTACCTTCACGACACTTCCAACAATAGTTTTAATAAAACGTGGTGAAAATTATAATTTCCTGCAATAGTTTACAATTCTACTGAGTCAAAAACTTCGTTTACTATGATTGAATACGAGTAATATTGAACAAATTATAAAATGACAGTACAATGTTTATTGAAACTTCAATACTTATACATTTGAATGCCAACAGAATTACATTACAATTTTATTTTACAATTTGTTTCACTTTCTTACCAGATTTAAATTTTATGGCCCATTCTCCTCTATCTATATAACTCTCAAATTTTTATGTGAGTAGAGTTTCAAACGAGCATGCAGACTAACTGATGTTACGTAGCCATTGCAGCCCATGAACATCCATATACAACCTCCAATAAGACTGAAAGCTCGTTTAAGCTGATACGTAGATGGGGTGCTACTCACGAAGATAAAGACGGTTGCCTCGCTTTTAATGTAGCCGGCCTTATTTTTACTTTAAATATATTTTCAAGTTGTTTCGGTTTTTGTTTCCGTTGCCTGGTCTACAAAGTCCATGAGGCTTTTCACAGCGTTCCAAATCTCGACACAGTTGTCCATAATCTGCTCCCTGGGCAACCTGAACTTGTAGCGTTTGCTCCTGAGTTCTATCATGTAGGAGAAGGGTATCTTCGCCACACCGTAGCTCCAATCAGTACTGGTACCACACGCGTAATACGTCATGTCTTTTGTACTTCCGACCTTGTACGTCTTTCCGTTTGTGTCATATATCGCCTGGAAATGCAATATTAGGTATGTAGGCGGGTGTGCATTGAAATGGTTGACAAAGTCAAGGCAACGTCAGGCGCGGTTGGGAGTTCAATGGGTGACCACTGGTTGTGAAAAATTGATGCACGCACGTTCCCGTGTCACATATCGATTAGAAATGTGACTTTACGTATACGAACCGCGCATAGTCGTATTATAGATCTTAAACGTCCTAAAGACGATCATCGCTGTTAAAGTAAGACGCGTTTTGTGCTTTAAAAGGCAAGTTGGATAGTTGGTCATCGTTATGGTGCTAATGGTATGATGGTTTGAAAACATCAGGTAGACGCACTAAGCTGTGTCTTTGCCAGTACTTCTTGGACCAGAATGATTGAGAATGCTACAAGTCTTAGAAATCAAGCAATTACCTAGTTTTTTTAATATATTGTTTTGGTTAGTGTAGGTAATGTTGCGAACATTCATATTATGATCACGCACACATATTACATAAAATTAATAATTAAAAATTCCGGACTTCTGTTATAAAATAGGCTATAAACAAAGGATACATAATTTTACACGGCGATCTAATGCTGACTTTAGAAATGGTGGTAGTTTATCGTATATGTTCTACTACCGTATTATGACCACAATAAATTGAAGATACAAAATTATTGATTCTAATTCTTAACTATATATTTTCTTACGCGGATGTGTTACCCTTGCCATGGTCGCGCCTCCTTCGAGCAAGCTCAGGTAGTCTGGGCACGGGTCGGTCTTGTGACCCCACGGGAATATAATCAGCTCAAAATAACTGTGGAACGACAGGAACACTTTGAAAGGTGTCGTCGAACCCAGAATTGTGTCCTGGAAATTGAGAATACAATACGATTTGTTGATTGTACTTACACGTGAGGAAACCACCTAGGTTCTCAGATGTAACAAAACATCTATTTTACAACCAGGTTCAAGTCTTCAAACCTGTTTGATGTTATTTTTGGGTGTCCAATACCATACCCACACAACATAGGGTAGCCTGCACGCTCGTTTGCTATTCTTCTAACAAATTTTGTTGAATCTTATAAATTATATTGATAATTATAAGATATCTTTTTTTACTTTAAGTGATGATTATATCATAGAATCTTTTGGTTGATATGCGACATAAATAGCATTAATTGACCTAATGTTATATTTTCTGTTTTATAACCAATTCTCAAATTAGTATTGAAACACATTAGAGACGCATTCCGTTATCTATAAAATGAATAATGGATAAGACTAGTTAATACTCGTTCGTACTAATTTCAAACAGAATCCAATTTTATTGAATTGCTATTTTGCATCGTCATGATATTAAATATTTTATTTCATTGTAACGTATTTACATACACTTAATAAATGTCAAGGGTACAATGTAAAATCAGTACAGGCTTTGATCGCCCTGTTGGCTATGGTAGACCGGGAGAAAAAAGCCGTCGGAAAAAATCTCTCGGCACTCTTTTTAAATCAGTCCTTGATAAATAAACATTATACAGTATAACTTTAGAAAGATGGTGAACACACGAGACAGCTAATTGTGTATGTCGGAATCTTTACCCCGTCACCTGCACACAATATCGATATATAAACACAACATTGAATAGGAGTCTCTTCTGACATTAATGACATGTGCAATGTTACTTCCAAAATCTACGAATTTAGTTACTACCACTTAACGTTATCACTAAGCATCTTTTCACCGATTATTACATGGTAACTGCTAGCAGATCAGACTAAATCAGAAACAATTTAAAAATTTTGATTTATGTACTATAAATTTGATTATTTAACCACATTTATGAACGTACCCTTACAGCCACGGCTTCTGGTTCCGAAAACGGTGCGGGTCCTCTATAGAATACATTGTTTGGCTCATTTGAAGAACCTTCGTCTCCATTCTTCCCCCAAGCATAGCTGTAACGTGTCAGGATCTTATATACATATAATATCAGGCTTGTGTTCTAAATATTTTTAGTTACTTCATGTACTGCTAATGCTTAATTTTATAGAAGATTAGGAAAGTGGCATACAGGCTATCATATATTAAGTGGTAGCTGTATTCCATTAACATCTTCATCCAATTTTACACGCCTGAAGTGTCATGTAAGTACGACCTTAAATAAAATTTCGTATGTTAGATATGTTGCTACTTCTTAGGTTTAGATTCTGGGGATTATTTATATGTATACAGTCGTACTTTCTTATTAGAATTAAATTAAAATATCTATAATGGGACACGTTGTTAAGATTTTTTTTAGTTGAAGGTCTCCTGGAACAAACTAGTGGTCCTATTACACTATTATCGTTACCATTTGAACTTACCTAAAGTTTCTGTTCAAATCGACCCCGACGCACTCGCCTTCATATATTGCTTTATTTTTCCTCCACATTCGATCATGAGTGTGTGTGTATTCGTAACCATCAGGATTCAGTACTGGTACTATGTGCCTATTGGGCGGAATAGTAAGTAATGTTTTTTCTAGGACTTCAATAATATACACTGATCATAGCATACGGAACCAATTACGTTGCTAAAGTGAGATTTATTACTTTTGAAACTTAAGTAATCAAGGTAATCTTTTTATTACATTTTCTTAATTGCTGTGATAACCAAAATTAAGATTCGGACCCAGAATTCGCCATAAATTTCTCGAAGGTGAACGACGTCCACTAATCCACAATCGGCCAATGAACTATGATATCATTCTCATTTTAGCAGTAGATCCAGCAGCAATGGGTTCATGATGTTTTAAACTCTTATATTGTAGAAAGATGAGGTATTTGTCAATATTGTAATATGGTGTTGAATAAGTTCATCTATGACGTAGAACCAAAGTGCCTTATTTGTATGCACAGTTTATAATATGTTAGAATCCGGGTTGCGAGCCTACTTTTTGATTCTTATTCCAATCAGAATTGGTGCTAAAAAAGGCAAACTCAAAATTTAAGCAGGTGATCTACAGTGTTTGGCTTCCTTACGAATATCACTTACCAATCCTTATTCGTAATGGATTTTGAAAGCCTATGGAAGTTTTTTGCGATGACGTCAGCGATAAAAGTAAGAACAGCCGTGCTGATCCATTCTCGTGGGTGGATGGAAGCGTCGAGCCACACCGCGTTATTGCTTGTGTCACTGTTGGATATCTTCAACATCTGATGGCATAAATTCAATGTACCCACACGTAAAGAATCTTTATTACTTTTAGCGCTATTCTTCTTCCTCATAAGATGCTCGTCAAAACATATTTTTGGTGCTATCTAGTCGTTACGATTGATCAGTCGATCAAGATATAAATTACACTACATCGAATCCCAATACTTCGAAAATCATCCAAGTCACTTCTAAAGTTGTAAACCTACTTCATTATAAAGTTTGTGTATGTAATAAATTACCCACATCTTCCGTTAATGGTGAACCAATAGCTATGTATAAGAGTTATAACGTTCTTTTAGCGTGTTTTTGCATTAACAAATAATATGGTGAAATCTCTAAATCCGATATTTATACATAGTAGTGATACAATGTAATCCTTGGATTAATATGAAATATCGACTTTTAATAGGTAGTAGAACTATGGTTGGATCGCGAAGATACAACAACTGGTCTCATAATCCGTCGTGAAGAAATGTTTCGCTTGTACAAGTGTGGCAATTTTCTTTGATCATAGTGGTGGCAACGCTTCTACATGTATTCGCCTCACATGTGACTTCGGTTCTGTTTGAGGTTGGGTATGGATGTCCATGGGCTATCAGATGACGTATAAATTGCATCTGATAGTTTGTTTTCTTTATATTCAAAAATAATGAGTTAAAAAGAGATAATATTATTACCTTTATATCCCTGCCTTCCACTGATTTACCGATGACGGACACCGTACAAATGGCTGGATAATCTTTTTCCAAGTCATCAATAAATGAGTATATCACATTAAGCCTGTGGTATTTCTTCCAATTCATTAATTTTACTGGAAATTTAAACAACGAATGTACTGCTTATTTTGTATGGACACGATATTGCGATAAAATTATAATTATAATTACCTTTTCTTCGTTTAGGCTTTTGTGTAGGGATAATGTGCTTAATGTTTCTATTTACACATTTTGGTATCCCGGAAGGGATAGGCAGGCGTTCTAGAATAAAATAAAGTTTTAGTTTTGTATTTAAAGTATCTTAGTAATTTGAGATACCGAAATAAATAAAACTGTTTTTACCTGTACTTTTCTTTTAGATAAATTGTGGTGAATATCAATATGTAAATACCTTATAATGAAATAAAATATCTGAATTTGAATTTGCTGGGACGTCTTATTTTGTGTTTCACACACGTCAAAAGTGAAAATAGCATGATATAAAAATGCTGTTGTAATTATAAGGCAGAAATATGTATGTATAGTAGCATCCGGCATCAAATCAAGGAAGGGTTATCATTTATATAATACTTTATATAATACTGAATATTTCATGTGGTACAAAAGGCGAATTTAATAAGCATTTTCTACCAATCAAACTTCATTATTTCAACCTGTATACAAAATACTAGGGGTATTTTTATTATGGGTATTTTACGCTTTAATACTAAAAAGTTAATTTATATATATTATTGGCGTTGTAAACTAACTTTTAGTTTGAGTGCCGCTACTCGTTTTGATCGTTTTAAGGGATTCGATATCGTAATCCTCATCGTCACCTATAAGATCGTTTTTTCGAAATGTGCTTGCAGTGAGTACAGACGGGCAAGGTTCCATTTTCCATTTGTTTTTCTTTTATCCATATAAATTTTAAATAAAGTGGTAATCAGTAAGTAATTGTAACAATTTTTGGAAATAATTCACCGTCGAATTTATAAATAATTTACATATCAAATTTATATTATTATATTATTAATGCACTGTTGTTAGAGATGTTTGGCGTTAGGACATGACGTGACATTGACAAAAAATGTAACTCATATTGTCTTCATGTTTAGTTCAATGTTTATGAGACAAACATTTAAGTAAAAAGATTTTATATATTTCAAAAATGTATAATTTCACACGTATTTTCAAACGTATTTATTTACGTATACATCTCTACCAACTAAATCTACGGTGGAAACATAAGAACATTTTTACGAGAGATTTGAGTTTCTTTATTACGTTCAATCTATGCTTTTTGCACTCATATCCTCATACTAGAATTTCCTGCGTTGTGGATGCCAAATATGGATATCAAGAAACATCTAAACACTTACATCTAGAACAGAAATCAAAAGTTATCATTTATATCTGCCTGATTAGAAATCAAAGCCAAAAGCCTCTGTGCATCTCCCTACTATAGTTTCTGTTTGATAGTGTAAGTTTTTTTCTATATCTCGCTTATGCTCTCTTATGATAATCTCACTTATGCACCACACACAATTACAGCCTATCATTCGTAATTAGGCATATGCATTAAATTGGACAGTAGTCAGTTATCCAAAAGTTTTTACTCCGCTAAACTGTTAGCGGCTGCTAAACTATTTACGGCAGTTCAAGTGAAATAACCTTTTAGTACCGTAAAATATCAGAATGGAACTAAAATCCGAACAATTAGTGTCGGGATTAGAAAACCGCTGGCAGAAAACTGTGACAACAATGCGTTTGCGATGTCCACGAGCGACGGCCCTTTCACGTGGACAGGATTATTCTGTAACAAAATAATTAGAACAAGTTTTTGCAGATACCGGCGTTGCACATTGAGGCATGACGGCTATTTTAGACCTTGGGAGTAGTAGTACATCTACGTACAACCTTAGTTATCTTAGTATCTTAGTATTATTAACGAAATACAATATCAAACAGTCTATCTTAACGTCCATGGGAGGCAGGATTTACTTAACATCAGGTGACCTACATGTTTATTTTGTATTTTTTTCTTCATGATCAAATCATTACTGTTCCACGGTTTGGCGCGGATCTTTTCACAGAGTTACAAAGGTTAGATCAAAGTCCACCACGATGTCCAAGTACAGATTCGTAGGCTTAACATGCTTCTGAAAATTGAACGGATAATGCAGGTTTCCTGATGATTTTTATCACCATAAACCAATTGACATTTAATATGTATGTATATAATTAAAAAGACCATAGCTTCCAGGGAGGCGGAAGAGAGGTATAGCGAAACTCTAGAACTCTGTGTAAAAGGCCGTAACTTTACCATAAGGTTATGCTCCCTTTACCTTACATAATGAGCTTTTAAAAAACTATCGTATCGTACATTTTTAGTTTAAGGATCAGGATAGGATCCAAAACTTTTACCGCTCAAGTTTGAGCAGACGCGGACAGCAGCACTAATTGCAGACAAACGAGATTGATTGAAACGGACAAGCTGTCTCCTAGTTCCATTTCCAGTTTAAATCTAACAGAAAGGCGTTTATTTTTCTCATTACAATAGTTACTACATTAGAGAGATATACCTACTGCTAATAGATCTGTAGCTCGATGGACGTTGTAATCGTGATCAACCCACTACTGTCCCATTGCTGGGCAAGGGTTTTTTTTATTATTATGAAAGAGTAACAAACGGGTATGCAAGCAACCTGATTTTAAGTGGTCATTGCAGCCCATGAACAACCAGTTCCAATGTCAAATAGGAGAAGAAGAGAGGTTCTATTTAAGGAGGGACACGGATGCGTTCCTACTCTTGACGACTAAGATGGTCGCCTCCAATAATGTGCATATGGTAACCACACCTTTCCAAGAACGCTACCTGCATTCTCGCGTTGCATATCAATCGCAGTTCTCTGCGCGAGGTATGAACAAGCTCTCTTGTCGCTGGCGCGGTCGATCAAACGTGATTAATTGAATTTTTTTTTGGCACGCGGACCCCACGTACCAAAGATTTCAAAGCCAAGTTTCATACATTTATTATACTTTCATAACTTAAATAAAATACTAGTACCTAACCTGATAGAAATTTTTACTTATTTCAAAAGAATGTTATTCAGAGCGCATTCGTACTTTTCCTTCCCCAATAAACAAGATGCGAAAGAACCTTGTTTACCTCCAGAGTGCATTTCTCGAAAGCTAATCTAGTCTAAAAGCGGAGGGTCGCAAGTTCGATTCCCGGCGCGACCGGTAATTAACGCGATTACGATAGTGGCGTGAAATGGCGCCCCGCCTAATTGAAATGTAGGACATCTTGCTTCGGCTCTCTACAGATTACTTGGCGATATTGTATTATTACTTTAGTTTTAGAAGGAAATGTATTAATTGTAATAATGAAATGAATTTCCTACATATAAAATACAAATTTAGATAAGTATTAGTATTATATTTTACACTCATTAAGACATGTTTCTCCTTTACCTACAGTTGATCATTTTTAGAGTATATTTATATGTATATATATGTAGGTTAAATAACTATTTGAGATATAGATGACCAAAAAAATTCAATTTATTGACGATAGTGTTTTTTAGTATAATCGGAAAAAATGTGCTTGTTTTTAAGTCCTTATAAATTAAATTAATTTAAAATTAAATACTTACTAATTACAAAGTGCGTGAAATTCTACGGTTTGCGTGAATAGTAGACAATCGATCAAGTCAAGTCATACGCCGCTTGGTCCGATGGAAAATTGGATGGGTGACGGTTGGTTGCTTAATTTTAAGAGCGTTAAATGATAAAAGAAAAACAATTGTTAAGGCAAATATTGTCAGTGGTTTTGAAAATAATCCGATAAATGTTTTGCTACCAACCCGTAAGTCCAACAATTCGTAATGGAGGAGCATGATGATATATGCTCGAGTTTTCCCTTAGTTGTGCGGAGAAACATATAATCAGCAGTTATAATAAAAAAGGATTCGGTCAAAAACAACAAACTATAAAATAATTTACTATAAAATAGTTGTTACGTAATTCCTCTACCGACAAGTATTCGTTATATTGCACTTATAGATTTATATAGACTCAAAAACGATCAGAACTATTAGAGGATTGATGCACATAACGTAATACAAATAGGTAACATAACATTTCGTTTCAATAATAGCTCTTCTTATCACAGGCATATCAAGTTGATTGCAATTAACAATCAACCCAAATCAACACCAGTCAATCAAGCAACCAGACAACGCATTAATGATAAAGTCAGTTTCCTTTGACCAATTACCTAGACAAATGCCGGGTGAGGTCTGACGCATACGTAACCGTTCATCCGACGGATCTCCCACAGGAATCACGCCTCCAATTAATTGACGCTAAATCTAATGTCACATTATGCTTGTATCAGACGCCAGACAGTACGCCTTTTCATTAACTCGGCTGCACTTTAGATATTGTTAATAATAGAGTTGTAATAGAGTGCTATTGTTTATAACGTATGATGATAACCTATATTTGGAATTGTTAATGTTCAGCTATTTTTGACATTTGCTGTTTAGGCTATTTTAAAGTTCAATGAAGGTCATTGTTGTATTAGACGTGAAAGTGTAGAGAGCTTTTTTCGAAATTTGGATCTGATTATTGACATCTGAGATTATTTGTACCAAGTCAAAGTTGCCAGCCATTTTATAATATGGTTAGTAACATAGTGATTATAAGTTTTTTTTTTGTAAATGCTAAGGTTCGCATCCCTTTTGACACACTTATTTAACGATATAAGAAACATGTATTTTTGAGTTAAGTTTCCAGTCGACTTCCTCTTCAGCTACACATTTCAATATACGTGGTGCTAAAATCTTTCTTATCTTTTTATGTATAAGGTCATTTGGATAAAAATTAGCATAAAGATTAGCATAAAAATTAGCATAACGATTTTAATTATTTTGAAAGCGTCTTTGTTTATTTATAGTATGGCTTACGTTCGTCTTTACAATAGAAACTACATATAGTTTCAATCATGATGCTTCATGAAGATTGGTTAGTTAGTTATTTCGTGAAAGCCGAATAAATAAATTGACTAAATTTATTATTTTTAATATTGGTCACAAAGTGAATTAATTTTAATTCGATACTATCTATGGTTTAGTTAATTCGGTAAAGCGATGTGTTCGTATATTCTCCGATGAAAATGTAACGGAGCCGGAGGCAACAAAAAATATCTTCAAAATTATTGCTCGAAATTCACCGACAATGTTTCATACCTCTTGACAATCTAATGCTTTAATCCACAACAGAACCCAATAATGCCTTAAAGCGACTGGGGTCTATTTTAATGTAAACCGGTTCATGTAAACAAGGCTTTTGTTGGCTTCCTACGCCTCTGGCGGTGCCAAAGTGTAAATAGTACAGATGTGCAATATCGTTGAAATTTGTACCTATATTGCTATTGTGTGTTGAATAAATTCTGTGTTTGCTAATATTGTGATAGATCCAAATATGATTGCATTCTCTAACGCTAGATTGTGACTACACCGCCTAGTAACAGTGGTGTTACGTTGTAGTATTCAGATTTAAAGGATGTGATAAGACATAATCACTTAAGAAGCATGCTATCGTAGTTTTCAGAAGTAAAAATTAACGTGTAACCCATTATAGGCATACTTATCCTGTATAAAGTTAGCTTCACATGTTTACTGGTGGCATCTAGTATAAATACATGTGGGCTTATTTACGTCGTTTAGGTAAAACATTGTTCATCATTTTTATATAATTTTAGATATAAGTTAGATATTTTTATATGAGTATTCTGACTTTAGATCGGATTAAATTACCGATCTTTAAATATTTATGGTACCTATTGGCCTAAATAAATTCCATTAATTACAGTATTATTAGGCATTTATACATTCGATTTAGGCCGGTGCCCATATAATTATTTAAAATGTATGTACATTCTATAATATAGTAAAGGATCTTAAGATCAAAATTGAATGTTGTGGATTAAATTGGCCCTTCTACATATTTTGTATGCTTTGCTAGAGACGAAGGGGAGATGGGTAGAATCAAAAAATTGTGCTTCCAATAAGGGACATCATTAATTCTCGCCGGTCGCCGGCCGTGTTGGGGGATTGCCTGCATTACTCTAATAGCTTCTGAGAAAAATAACGGATCAATATCCGCCGAGACGTTTCTTGTGGCTGTTTATCCGCACTGATTGCGTCGAGCTCTGATATAAAGGATTTTGTAGGAATACGAGTAACTAATGACACTATTAGTGTCAAATATCTAACATTCAGCGTAATTGTAACACTTAATTAGCATTACGTATAGCATAGGTACAAACACTTAAATTGTAATGGATTTTATAGATTATAGCAATGTAAAAATCACCTATCAATAATAAACTATTTTTCAAATTAAGTACATTGATTTCTTTAAGAACATGACCTAATCTATGGTAAATATTTATATTGATTACAGGTAACTCTTTAAGTACGGGTAAATATTAAATAAACTTTTTTGTTGTCGTTATGACTAATTCAAGTACAAATTAGGATACCTTACTTCATTATAAGGTACTTACATACACTTAATATTATTAATAACTATTACGGAACTTAGGTTGTCTGTACTTTTAGAGCCAATCATAATTATATCATGGTCATTATAAGCAACATTCATCAAATAAGTTTCTTGATAGGTAGTTAAGAATGCTAAAACCCCTCGGTGCGCCGAAGTATTTCTTTCGAATAATTATCCGACAAAAACATCCCAAGATTGTTGCGGAGTTCGTTAGGATCTTACGGATCCCTCCCTAAGCAGAATTAATGATTCCCTTTATTGAAAGTTCAATTTTTTGATTAGGAAGCGGAGCCCCCGCCACGGACTTCCGCGCCCCAAGAACACTGTTCAAACGCCGGATAACAGGGTATTTATTTGCATTCGGTCAATACTGATTTGATTTATATTTAAAAAGGTTGCGCTTTTCCTCTACTCGCAAAAAGGTATCAAATGGTAACATTTTAAGGATATTTCTTGCAGATTATCTATATTGTATTGTATTGGATTTTAGTGTAGGTGTATCATTTATTTCTAATAATATTTTTTAAATTCACTGAATATGAATTACAACAATCAGAATAATTAGATAATCAAAGTGGCAATTATTTCAGATCTTGCCGCCGCCTACAGAACGAAAATGAATGTTGTTACCATTAATTGGTTGATAATTCAAATAATTTTCTGTCTTTATACAATATTATGTTTTTTATATTTCATTCACTTTGAAAATTGTAGACTTTTACAAATCTAAAATTACTTCTGCGAACAAATGTGTACTACAAAATAATAAATGATTTGTTTCGGCTACTAGTTTAGATGCATAGTACAGGTGAAATTCGGGTCCAAAGGAGTGACCAAGGTGGAATGGTTTCGAATAAATTCTACTAAACTTAGTAGCAGATACAAATAGCTATGGTACGGCAGCCAAGCACTGCAATCTGTTGACGAGAAAGACGATGCAAAGCGTCTGCCGCCGGCAAGAATCTCATTTGTTTCCAGAGCCGTCTGACGTACTCGTACCTACATGTCAATTATTTACCTTACCTAAAACTAGGTTAAGTTAGTTTACGTTAAAAAGTAAGATTCGATCCCCAGTCAAGAAAACGACTAATCGATTAACACTTGCATTCGGGGTCTGGGTGTTTACTTGTGTATCTTTGTGTCTCCATGTGACTTTTGGTGTAAAAACAGTTATTATTTATTATATTCAGTCGTGATAACTCAATGGTATAAATTCTGGTTTGACATGCCGACGATGCAAGTTCCGTTTCAAAGTAGCTGCGTAGGGAAAGCCATCTGCGTAATTTAATTTATAATTACTCACTTAAATTTCGAAAAAATATTACTTGTCGAGAGTTTTCAAAATGTTGCCTTTATGGTGGGTACAACTACAATATTTCTTTACCCATTGAAATAGTATCTGGCACTTGCAAAGTAAGGTTTTCATGATGACAGTGACAGTGAAAATTAATTCATCATACTATGAGAAGTTTATACTTTTTTTAGTATAATCTATCAATAAAATATAACTTATGATGTGATACTAGGGTTGATAGCTAGTGCATTATAAATTCCCACTTAGCCGATACAAATAGTAGCGGAACATTTGGCGGGCGCAGTAATCAGTCGGCGAAGCAGTCCGGCTTGGGCGAAAATCTAATTTGCTCCCGCAGCCGTCGCTCATTTATTCCCTGCCGCGTTTGGCAAAAGTGTGAAAATATATAGCTACGGGAAATAAAGTATACAGAATACCTACTGTTATAGTAAGTACCACATAGTTCAGGCATTTTGGGACCTACATATGTGTATGTAAACATTATTAACGTGGTATTCTTTGCTTTTTTATCATATAAATATCATCAAATCAGTTTTGCTACTCAAATCAAGTCGAGCATTTGGCGGTTATAGTATAAGTCGGCGTAACAGTCCGGCTTAGGCGTAAATCTAAATTTGCATTGTTAATGTTGCATTAAAGTATATATTGTTTACTGCTATTTAAGTATAACATAACGCACAACCTTTTAACTTATATTGAGCATAACATGAATTATAGATTTACAAAAAATCGCAACAGTTACATTACTACATGTATCTAAAACATTTGGAAACTCAACAAGAGTGTTATCGATCTGATTTGAAACATCCGGGAGTACGCCCATCTATATGGATCTGCGTTTAGTTAAAAACCATCCACATGACCCTATAAGTACAACAAAACGTCACAATCAGTCACAGTTTAGTAATAGTCACGAATACATGAATAGTGGAATTTTATTTATATTAAGTGTATGCCGGTTACCGTTAGCAAACTTCAGTAAGCTACACTAACGAGTGTGACGCCCCAGTTGCGGATCTCAACCGTAGAGCCGCAGGCTCTTCCTGGCTCTTTCTTTGTTCAACAAGTTCTTTCCGGCTGCATTGTACATTTTTGTTATACATGCATATGTGGCGTGGCAACCTACAACGTCTGAAAAAGAATAAAGTGTCTTGTGTAAGCAACTGTCTTGCTTATCGTTTGTATGTTTTCACTTTGTTGTATGCGGTAAACATGCAAATGAAAGCCAAAATAGTTGTTTACACAATGACACCTTATTTTCAGACGTTGTAGATTGCCACGCCACGCATAAATATAGAAGAATATTCATTATTTTAAGGTTGGATTGGAAATGTTTATGATGTTTTAAGTATCGCAGTTGCGGTAGCGTACTGATAAGTATTGAACTAGCGACTGATAAGAAAAGATTCCACTGGCAACTTTCGTTTCATCTTGCCTTGTCTCGTCTTGTTATTGTTGTGTTCATTGGTATTTTGATAAATTTCATGACTTTACATACATACGTATATGTATAACTTATATTTTCAAAAGACACAAGCAATGATATTTTGAGATATGACTTAGAAAAGTTACTGTTGTCATATCGGTTTGGAACGCAAATGCTTCCAGGTTTGATTCTCGGATAGTTGGGCATGTAAACGATGAATTTAGATTTGCTTTCTGGGTCTGGGTATTTATGTACTTGTCCACGATCCACGACACTGTATCTTAATGCAGCGCTCTGAATGTGGTAGCGTAAACTGTAAAGAGAGCGAGCATTAATGTAGTCTGGTAGAATTCATTGTTAAATAACTTTTAAGTACCGCCCTGAATACAGTCTACCTCTTAGAATATACGTATGTACAGTGCAGTACTACAGAGCTGGCGGCAGTCTGTTCTAATTATGTAAGCCAATCACCGTGAGAATGCACCTCACCTCACACGCCTGTTTCGTAGATGGGAAAGTTCATTTGGCACTAAACGTAGTAAATTAGGCTCTAGGGTTTATCTTGTCTATATGGAGTGTAGTTTCATTGTAGAATCTGCATAGTGATAGGAAGTGAAATACACTTCATTACCATAAAGCAATTATTATCTTAGTTTGACAAGAGTATTCTCTCAGAAGATGAGCTACTATGGGATAGTTCACTATGATGACCCAGTGCTTATAGATAGTTTTCTCCAAACATTATAGAGAACTAAATGGAGAACGTTCTGGAATATTTTACTTTACTGTCAACACAAGAGAGAAAATTAAAAGTTTTTTTGCCTTATTCTGAGAGAGATTCCGACCTGATCACCGAGAGATCACCGGCCTACTTAGTTTGTAATATTTCAGTTACTTGTTATTTAACCATTTGAAGTATTCAGTGGAATAATTTATTCAACATAAATAGAAAAACATGCAAAGCTCTGAAAAATACATTGCCGCAGGTAATAAAAATGATATAAAATATTAATGCGGGGTACGCTAAGGTTGGGCGATTTACTGACTTACTACCATTGTGAGATCACAAACTATAAACGATGTAAAATTTATTATAATTACATTTTACTATATAACGAGTATTCACGATTAACGCTTTTTAGAACCAGTTTGGCTTGTAATCACGGCTAGCACGGATACCTCTTAAAATCTATTTAGCTAAAAAATCGTTCCTCCGAATTCTAGAAAGAAAAAATAGTAAAGCAAGATATGTTAATTACACGTCGATATGATTAAACTGCGTATATTTTTCCTAAATCTATGTTTATTTTGTAGAAACCGAGCATGCAGGCCACCTAATGTTAAGTACTTGCTGCAACTTATTGAGACGTACAATTCCAGAGAGGACCCAAGTTCTATCGGGGGTCGAATATAGATGCATTGCTACTGATGATAAAGATGGTAATTTCATAAATGTACCCGACAGTGCACTTTTTAACATGAAACACATGAGTTTCTTCACGGCGAATTATGGAGGCTGTGGTGATACCTACTCGATTAAACTATAGTTCTGCCACGTGTTTAAATACATATTTTGTCCTCATTTAAATCGCGGGTCCCTTGGTTATACAGCAAGTCGTTCATTCAGTAGAATTTTAATGTTTGCCCTCGTTAGCCGTAATAAGACGAGTTGTATCAGTCAAATATTGATGTTGGAGGGCCCTTATATTGATTAGCAGATCCTCTTACGAATTTTCGCCTTAATATAAAGTGACTAAAGATTGTCCATAGCTTCGCGAGTACATCTATGGTGGATAAGTATATAATCATGTCTTTGTGTCTTTTAAATATAAAATCATATACTTCTAATACAACATCTAAAATTGGAAATCCCTGTTTATGGTACAGGCACGTGCAATGAAAAGTATACACGGGCAGATTTTTAAATAAATGTACACTCTGAAAATGTCAAAAACAAATGGACTGTACATACATATTCTCAAGTTACGGAATACACATTCGGTTGCTACTCCTGAGGAGTGAGATGGCCTCATTTGTGTTACCGGCACAGCTCTCCAACCAAAATAGAAGAACTTGTTTATGAAGGCAGCCAAGATACTTTCCCGGTCGACCTGTTAGTCCACCTTGCAAACTTTTCTTTAGGGTATTATTGAAAACCAGCGAAGGGACCTCAAATCTCTGTCGATTCAGAGTGGTGGCCCTTTCTATGTTTTAATGTAGTTCAGTACAACCGTTCATATGTTATTGATCACACAGTAATCATGGTTTTTACTTTATTGTTTTTTATTACCTAATTATGAATGTGTATGATATAGCGTGTGGCTTTGTGGAAACCGTGTGAATGCAATTGTTTTCTTCATTCTTATCACGTTTTGAGTTGCACAATAGCGCAAAAACTGTTGCTGATAAGAACAAATGCCGCAGTGGGAACGGAAAAGATCTTACCGACTTCAAATGTAATAGTTCACGTTCTATAATTCTCCAGCATTAATATAAACGAGACAGGCAAAACGCAATAAAATTAAGACACTTGTACGGAGCGGACCATTAATACAGCTACTTAAGTTATATGTATGAGCATCAAACCTAAAACGGCAGTTGAGATAGTTCTAGTTTTAGTTGTTATCTCAACATCCCAGCGAAGTTTCCCGATATCCGTTCTAACATAACAAAATGTGTTTTATTCGCCAGTTTACTTGACACTTGGCATTGTATTCTCGGTCGGAGCATTGGAGGATGCAGGGTTGGTTGTAAGAAAGTACGAAGGTCTTGTTATTGTGGTCGGTAGGTATAACAGTGGTAATGCGCTAGGGTGTGTTTTTGCTTTATGTCGCGTGAAATTTTATTGTCGCGGACGCGGATGCCGGCGCCGCGCCACTGTGCTGTAACCAGACTATGGTGTATTTGAGATAAATGAATGGAAATATCATATTATCTAGATTGCATGTATACTGGTTTCGTTTAAATGAATTTCCTGTTCCATTTTATTCGTCTGCGTAAATCGATTGTTAACTTTTACAGTGTATGTACATGTACATGCAAAAGTAGGTTAAAACAAGTAATATTATTTTGCTTGTTTTAGTAAGGTTTAATGACTATAGCCAGGATCTTTCCTTTTCAATGTTTATTGACAAAAAGTAACATATTTTATATAATAAACATGATATTTTACCTTCAAATTATATTTTCTTTTTATTAATATAATTTGAAATTATGCTGTTTTGTAATAGATTGTTATGTAGCCTTAAATGCATCTATGTAAAGTAAATATTACATTAATAAATGACACTTTGTTAAAATAATGTACTTTCATAATATTTCATATGATCAAAGCTATTTATAATGTCTCTTTAATTTCGTACATCATGACGGAGCTTAGTCCGATGTTAAAATATTCAATCCTATGCAAAAATGACCTCATAGCTGAAGGACATTAAATATTTAGCCGCCGGCTAAGAGGGATTCTTGCCGGATTTTACCTATTTGTCCAGCATTATCCAAATGAGGCAGAGGGTTTGAACGGATCCTCTAACTTAGCAAATGAGTTGTATAAGTAAACATGAGGATCTCGGTGAGAGAGTTGGCGAATGTGTACCTATTGTCGAACCGGAAATATTCACTCGTTACGGACGTAAGGGAGATAACAGGTGTACTGATAAATTTGATTTGATTGAAGAGTTACATGTTTTTACATTTTACTTATTATAATGTAATGGGTAGTCATGATTCGCTCTTTCTTTAATTGCTGATATGTCGAATTAGTAGGTTAGTCCATCATTTTCATCTTTAGGAGTAGAAAGATAAACAAAAGATGAAAGTTAATAATGTAAATGTAAAAATTACGTTAGTTGAATTGATAGATCTGCTTGTATCTACTTTAATGTAATATTGGTCGAGAATAAACAAGCCGGAAATAATATAATAGTACGTACTAAGCGAAAACATTTTTCCCATTGTAACAATAACGGGAAATACAAAACTTTTTCATTTTTTTATGTGAGAAGAGTAACAAACGAGTGGTTTTTATAACCATCTGATGTTAAGTAGTCGCAGACCTTCACGTATAACCAAAAATACGACTGACAACCTATCTGAGTTCGAAAGTTCCTGCTTCTGAGGAGTAAGATAGTCGCCTCGCTTCAGTGTAGCCGGCAATCATGCCTCTCCAACCGAAACATAAGTAATGCTTTACGGCGGGTTATTAAGGGGGCGGTGGGACCTCCCTGCTTGATCTGTAGTTTTCATAAAATTCACATTATTCCCCAAATCTCCCATTATTTTACAATTTTATTTGCACACCTATCTGTTCATTGCCAAAAAATAAGTAGGGATAAAAAAAAGCCTTAACTAAAACGGGGATGTTCAATCAAATATAGCCATGTCGTTAAATCGATAAGAAACCTGTTAAATTAATTTCAATAATCTTTTCCGTATCACTTTTTGTACATTTTGAGGAAAATCTCGTCACGCCCAGGGGACGGCTCGATCAGTCAGTTCGGATGCCACGTCGCCATTGTGCTCGGAATTAAACCTCATTGAGGGCGTAACAGGCTGCGTGACTCGGCTGATGAGACGGCCGTTTAGAAGATCGATAGGGTGCTGATAACGTGTTCATAAATAAATATTAAAAAACGGTCACGAAACTGGTAATATGTTCAATTAAATATTAAACTCATTGAGAACGTAATTGATAGTATGACTCAGCTCGAGAGAAGAACGCTCGTAGGAGTAATAGGTCACAAATATGGAGTTTACAGATTTATTAAAAGAGTTTAAAAATTGTATTTATATTAGTACTATTAATCTATTTGGGGAAGAGAATGTTTTGAGGTTAAGCGTTATGGGAAAGGGAATGTTAAATTATTTATATAAATATGCTTATAAATAACTAGCTTCTATTGGATTACGCGTTGCTGTAGGTTTAGAAAAATTTGCCAGTACAGCGTTATGGATAAAAAAAACTTAAGAATATGAACAAACAAAAACTTATTGTTTTATTCATATAGATACCCGCCTTGTTGTTACCCGTCCACATTGCCTTGATTATTATTATAATTATTATACGTTATATTATACATAATTGAATAAAAATGGTATTTTTTTATGGTAACCACATTTAATATTTTAATCACAGCCTATAAATGAGTACAATCACATATTTTTATTGCAGATCGATATTTTTATATAATAGTGTAGATTATGCTTAATATATTATGTGTTGTGTTACAATAATGCCCATTAATACAAAATTATGTTGAAATATATTAAAAGGTATGAAATATGGCGCCTACCTAACTCCGCCGCCTATGTTTGACGTAATTTCACACAAGAGCGGACATTCGCCCGCCCTTCACTTTCTTCTAGGAAAAACTTGTACACTCAGCGTAAGTAGTGATTTGAGACGTCTGACGTTCATTACGGAAAAGTAAATGCGGCATCAAGAAAAACAAGGCGGGATTGCTATGTTACATGTATCAAGATTGGGTAACTACTTGATTACATGCAGAGCATTTATTTAATACAATATTTTGACTATTTTTTTGTGATAAATTTATATTTTGTGGCTCTAGATCCCATACTAGTATTATGTGCATTATTAGCCTAGTCTTAGTCATGTTTGTTGTCATCGTTTACATTGCATTATTTTGATAACGTTAAATATAATTAATTGAGACTATTACGGTTGATTATAAGAAATATTATGATGATTAAATGATTATAAGAAATCAAGAATAGAATATTTATTGATACTATATATTCACATGATAATTTAACTAATCTTAATGTGATTCACCAAAATACTTGTACATATTGTACTCTGTATTCGGATTTAGCCGCACAAATAATAAATATTTCTTAACAAATGTGTTAAGCAATATTTTTCTGCAATACTAAAAAGAATTTAACAAACAAGTACATTCTGTTACAATGCCTTTCATATCTTCCTAGCTCGCGTCTTATTGGATTAAGCGCTTGTCTGGACACGAATGGTAAGGATAAAAGAATATGAGAATTAATATCCATCACTACAATTTGCAGTGACGCAAGACAAGGACCGAGGTAAGTATTATACGGTAATTTCTTCCCCCGTCTGACTGACCCTAGCTCTACATAAGGATGTATAGATTCTTTTCATGTTCGTTCGCGAATGGAAAACAGGTAAGTAATTCACTCATTTAAATTGGAAGTTACACGGGTATACAAACACACATTTTAGATGTATATGTGTTTATTTTATAAAATGTGTGAAAACTATCCTGATCGTGAAAAAATGATTACTGTCCCACTGCTGGGCACTACACTGACCCATTGTGGACTCATATTCAACCTTTGAGTAGGTTAAAAAGAACCAGGTACGCGGGTTTCTATACGAGGTTTTTTTTCCCGGCTATAGCAATTGATTATTAATTTTTAATAAGCACATAACTTCTAAGCGATTGATATGCGGACGCAATGTGAGCCGTCAGATTGTTAACTACTGGGATTAAAATATAGACAAAAATAAAGTTAAATATTTTTTAGTATACCTACTGACGTATAAGGAATTTTAAGAACAATGAGAACTTAAAACCATTTCGGATTACACTGCTCTACCTTATAAAATATTTAGTAAAAGGCACGTTTAAATTCAGGAGCCCTTTCGTTAAAGAGTTCGATGGCTAAACTTTGAAACTCTGCGTACGTTCCCATGGGGTAGAGTTGTAACTCAAAATAGATGTTTCCTTCCCAATACAAGGTAACAGGGCATAAGGGTCCAAGGCGGATGTCTTAAGTAGCTGAGAAAGGGCTAGGGGCGGCAAGGGATATTTATATTCCCGATATATCCGAGATGTTGGTAAGTTCTTCAAAGTTAGCCGAAGGGTCTGTTGTCATGATATTTGTGAATCTATTGTTGACTAGCTTACTGCCCGCGGCATTGCTCGCGTGATCGGCAAAGACATTATTCTGATAAAACTTTACCTAATCTTCTGATAATAAACACAAGAAAAAAAACGAATGTTATATCAAATAGGTAAATTAGTAAAATATTTATAGGCAAATCTAGAGTAATATCTATACACATTTTTCTTATTTTGTATGTCTTGTGTAATTTTTAATCATCTACAGATATTAAATTATTATTATATCAAACCATTAAAATTATTTGGTTACATTTATCTACAAATGCAGCTGAAAGGTACAAGTTCTGTAATCGAATAAAATGATGCAATAATATCATTCATTTTATATTACGAAACGTAAAATATATTTTAATATGCAGAAGCAACTTTAATCAGTTCGAATACATATCCGTAATGATTCTCATATTAAATGATATCCACTGACCACTCATGGAAGTGGCGAGTAGGTGAAAAGGGAAATATTTTTCACTGTAGAACAAACTTGTAAATGCGTAGAAGTAATTCTTAAAACAAGGGAATAAGTTCGAGTATCCAAAAGCCGGATTTTCATAGCGTGTAATGTTCTTTCGAGATAAGTTTCCTTATTACATTGAAATAAGGTTGTGTTTTGCATGTTTCAGCTATTGGCCTATTTGGGAGCCTTTATTGGCGTGATCACGCAGTTGACACGTGGGTCGGACCCATCCAAACTTCGCCGACGTCTGCTGCAGTATCAAGATATCCGGAACAAGTTTTGCCTACCTATTACTTTACAGTTATTTCAAACTATGACGTGAAAGTTTTTGTAAGTGTATATAATTATATGAGTAAGCAAACCATACAATTGCCATAGGAAAACATGTGCAGTGAGACCAAGAAGATCAGTTATAATCATTTCTAGCGACAAGAAATTGCGCAATAAAAATTAATTTACGCCCAATATTAGGCGACTATTCAAATTTTCAAAAGTCGACTGTTGATGTGACTCTTGTTCAAGTTGATTACATACATTAAAGGTGGGAGAAGTACAGTTCGACCGGGGAGGTACCACCACTGTCCTCATAATCCATCGTAAAACATTACTTGGTTCGGCACCTCGGTTGGAGAGGTGCGATTACCAACTACACTTTGAAGCGAGGCAACCATCTTAGTCCTCAGGAGTAGAAACGTATCTATGTTCGAGCTCAGATAGGATTTAGGTCGTGTTTGTGGTTGTAAGTGCCTGTGGGCTGCGACTACTTAACATCAGGTAGTTTGCATGCTCGTTTGCTACTCTTCTGACATAAAAAAAATATACACATAGGCAAAAACTTACTATCGAATGGACTGCATGCGCGTTTGCTACATCGTTTTCGTAAAAATTAAAGCTCCTTTATTATTATGAGCATAATTACAGGATGTAAATATGGCAAGACATATTTAGTAGCTGGTCATATTACAGAAAACATTGACACTTGTAACTTCGATGATGTAACTTCAACGTTATCAAATTTATCTCAACATATACAGGTTCTGTACGCAGTGGAAAAATGTATGGTAGGTACAGAATGTATCGAAGCATATAAATATTCTGATGTCACGTGTGCATATTATAATCTGTATTGACACGTGACAAGATAATAAATCATCCGCGGCGCCAGGTGACAGGGGGACGCAAATATGCCACGGCTCTGACGCGTCGACATTCCGCGCGTATATTGCGCTATCATTGACTGTCGAACCCTAATTAGTGACTGACTCCCCATGAATGTGATTCGTGTAATGCTTGGTTGATACTAATAAGACATTTTTTTTCATTTTATTACATAAAGATTTATCACGATTAACATTTTGAGTCACGGCGAAGTGAACGGCGAACTGCCACCGCAGTTTTGCCGTGACCACGAGCCATGCAAATGGTTCGAAATATCGGCAATTAATGCCTTAATGGTTAGTAACCCTTATATAATAAAATATATAAATTCCGCAATGATGCGATGATATACATACGTATATAATAATATGATGCAATGTTTAGAACCGTAATTTATATGAATATTTAGTTTAAAACATCCTTTTCATTTCTGACATTTGAAACGTTGATATACGGTGAGAAGTATACGATTTTAAACTGATATTATCGCGGAATCCATACATAATGCAATATAACGGGTACTCACGATTAACGATT
>DWON01001520.1:0-24102 GCA_018251015.1 Phocides pigmalion okeechobee
AGCGCTCGTTCCTGTCGCGGCTGTTCCGCCGCAAGGAGAAGTCGCCCGCGCCCAGCGTCAAGTCGGAGGGCGCGGCGTCGGCGCGCGCCAAGCCCGTGGGCCGCTCCGCCAGCAGCGCGTCGGGGCAGCGGCCGCCGCGCTTCAAGGCGTCCGTGTCGCACGCGTCGCTGCGCGGCGCCGACAGCGTGACGCACATCTCGCTGCACGGCGACGCGGACGAGCGCTCGGCGTCGCAGCCGTCGCTGCGGCCGGCCAGCGCGGCGGGCGGCGCGCTGCCGCCCACGGACGGCACCATCCTGGTGGCCGAGAGCGTGCTGGCGCTGGACGCGGACTCGTTCCGGCGGCTGCGCGACGACCTGGAGCTGACGGAGGCGGAGCACTACGCGCTGTACATGGCGGTGGCGCCGCACGCGACGGCCTCCGAGTTCGACGAGACCAGCTGCTACTACTCGCCGGTGGACGCGTCCCGCTTCCCCGCGGACGCGTAGGCGTTACTTACGGAATGTCGACAACGTGGAATATGTCCTACAAAGAGATTCCGACGTACAGCACAGGCAATGCTATAAAATTTTAATCCAAGGACATCCATCCGTCCAATAATCGTCCCATATTCGATAATTATCCAAAGGAGTCCAACGTGACACCTCGAAACTCTTAAAAACAATAAGAATAGTCTATTAAAACACTGCTTTATTCTAGTCTTTCGTAAATACCGTGAAGTCTGATTGTTTTTATAAAAATATACTTGAATACATCTAGTCCATCCCGGTAATGCCAAATTTTTATAAATGAAAAGTTAACACAAAACTTTCTACCAAATTTTTGTAAACTATTGAAACTAATATGTTTTTTTTTGTTTTAGGTTATACAAAGTTTACGCTTTAATTTTGTATGTTAATGTTTTTTTTATTCTATATTTTCAGATTTTCCCTTCCTATTATTGGCCTGTTCTTTTATTTTATTCATATTCTAAATTAATAACGCTTGCTTTATTACAAATATTTTTTTTAATGAAAGCCACGTCAAATTTTATGACCGTTCTGATATCACAAGTTTTGCTTAAAAAGCTGAAAGTTTTGTGCATGTGACAGCACATGTCACGACATGACAGAAGGTCACGATGTGACAGGACACGTCACGAGTTATATCACGACGTGACAAAGACGCCGCTTGGCTCCCGCTCAGAATGCTCGTAAAGTTTGTCGCGGACTCTACATTAATTGTTGTATGTTATCGTCCTGCTTAGTTCTTAGAATGTTATACTTTTTATTATTTTTGTTACGTTACTTGTTACTTTGTTACGTTTGTTTATGTAATGTACGTTTTGGAATGTTCTAGCGTACTTGAACGGCAAGAAACGGAAAATTTTGGACACACGGGGCATTGAGTCGTACGAACGCGACAGTAAGTGTCTGATTTTCATGTCCACTATACTTTCGGTTATAGAAATATATAAAGTCAATGCTGCTTTGGTGGGGATGTTGGTCATTTTGAAAATTGGTTACTCTCACTGCATCTAGGGCTTGCGTTTAGTACTAGAATGGTGTATTAAATCCTTTGAGAACAGGTGGTAAAATAATTTGACGAAGGATGTACCACCACCACTTTTATACTCCGTCGTGAAGCGACTTGTGTTTCGGTTCGTAAGTAGCGGTTGCCGGCTACATTTAAGTGTCCTCAGGATTAGCAAAACATTTACGTACGAGCTCGGACAGGACTTGAGGCCTGCTTGAGGCTGTACGCGGGTGTCGGCGCCTACTTAACATCAGGTCGCCTGCACCCTCGGTTGCTACAGTTCTTACAAACCTAATACCTTCATTAAACAGTGTGGTGGCCGGTAATACTTATAGTTCTCATTTCATGGTGTACCCTTATATTGATCATATCGTCTGAATGTTTAAGGAATTCTGGTGTATTTTATGAAATCTGGTGATGGTGTCACTAACCCTTACGATATATGTCATGTGTTACTTATGTATGTATCTATGGTGTAGCGTTTATTACTGTTAAGTTCTCTTTATACCATTTAATGTTTAAAAGAAACAAGTATTACGAAAAGTTAAATATAAATGTGTATGAAATACTTGAGTTTATTTTTATGATAACGTGCTATAGTCAAAATTATTGGCTCATGAAAGTAAATTAATAATGAAACAAGGTTTAAATTATCAATGTCTTCGCTTAAATGTTGAAGACCTTACAAAGTGGGGTTCGACGCAAAATGTGCACGTCGTTAAACGTGCACGTGATACAAAATTAGCATTTCTGAAAATGATCATTTCTCAAAATAAGCATTTCTCAAAATAAGCATTTCTTAAAATGAGCATTTCTCAAAATGGTCAGAAATTTCAGAAAGAATCTAAAAAGAATTACTTTGTAAAACGTAACCTATGTATGCTATAGCAACAAATGTGAATTGGTCCTAAAACTAAAATTTTGAACATTTTTGTTTAGTGCGCATAAGTAGTAGTAGTGTACATAAGTGCTCATTTCAAGGGTGTATTTTTCTGGAAATGCTAATTTTGGGAAATGCTTACTATGCGCAGTGCTCATTCCGAGAAGTATTTGGTTTGAGACACTTAAACTTTTTTGAAATATTTTATGAAATGGGGATATTATAAATATTGTATTTTTCTACACGCGGCGTGGAGTACAACAAATATAAAAATTACAAGTTTATATGCATCGTCATCAAATTCATTTTGATGGGAAGGTTATGTGCTGGGCTTAAAGCTTCTCATGCCTTTTGTAGCAAAGGTTGTAAAATAATGAGGCTTTGAGCTTTCGCATGTTTCGATATGTATATGTTTGTACTCACTACATGGACAACAGCGGATTCTTATATGAGAACTTTAAATAAAACGATTAACTATTAAAATATATCGCGGGCTTAAATCATTACGCATTATACGTACAAACAAAAATGCGTTTTTTACTGTGATTTCGATTGTAAAATCATATATATATATATGAAAACTTGTTGTAAAGAAAATTGATGAAATATTAAGTTCATTAATGTAAACATATTTCGTTTTTATGCAATTTCTTAAGTTAGTGTTTTGCAATTACGCTTATATATCTTTAAGCACGCGATATATATAATTGTATACATATGTATATCAAATAATTTATTATTCGTTCTGTTGAAATATAATATAATAAGTATTTTTGTATACACTGATGCTTTATTCAATATATCAATGAAATAGGGAATTTAATAAAAACGATTCAGTAGTGTAGGGCGTGTGAGACTATGCATTAAAGTAATTAGTACAAATAGTTTTAAAAAGTAATAAATTATTGCTAATTTAGATATATGTGTTTAACTCCTCGTGTGGTAAACGTTGCATAGATTATTATATATATATATATATTATTGCTTAGTATTAACCATATTATATTATATATTTAAGCGGCATTCGATGCTGTTTTTGTACTTGCTATAAACATACCGTGCCTTTGTACTAAAGAAATACAAAATGAATTTATAATTCAATATTTTATATCACTAGTCAAGCTATCCATATATATTTATTTTTTGTATATGAATATATTATGTATTTTGCTGTATTTTAGGCTACACTTTTTATTTATTAAAAGTAAAACTAATTAAAAAATCTTTTGCGTACAATTTAGTTACAGCAATGTGCGGTTAAAGTTTTAGTGTGTATAGGATTCTCACAATTAACGATTTTCAATTGCCGATATTTTGAACCAGTCATATAGTTGGTCGCGCAAGTTTAGCCATGCAGATAGTTTGAAATATCGGCAATAGAAAATATTTGATTGTTAGTACCCGTTACATAGTGAAATGTATAAATTCTAATAATATTCATTTCAAATCATATATTTACATCTATGTTAATACATATAAATTTGATTTGAAATTAATATATAAGACAGATGCATAACAGTGGATTTATATATATCAAAACTTACTAAATATCAACAAATTTTATACATTGTTGCTTCGAGATTTATGCTTGTATATTTATGTTAATATAATTATATAATGAATTAAAAAAAAAAAAATAGTTCTTAAAAACTTGATCTTGATTTTCCAACATACTCAATATATGACATAGAAAATATATGTCTAGAAAGTTTCCTTTAATAAATTAAAACATTCAATTTATTTAGAACAACTAATATTATAATTCAAACGAATACTTTATCTCATTTTAAAATATCAAAGATACGATGTACACAGTTGAACGGCTTTGAGTGCTTGTTGACTGACGTTGGCTGGGACAAGACAGCCGGCGGAAAAAAACAATTACTAGAAACTTATATTCTAAAATCGATTGTGTTTTATGTAGGAAAAGGTTATATAGAAAAGTTAATATGCAATAAACGGCAGCTGCTCGTTCGGAGAGATATACTTTTAAAGTATTCTACTGCTTAAAAACCTTATGCATAAAATATGTTACCACTATGAGTAATTTTGAAAACTGTTATTAGGCTCTATTTTCGTTCATTTTTAGCACAAAGCGCTAATGTATCTTTTTGAAATTAAAATTTTTGAATCTTTATATTTAGAATGTAATTTTTTGTAGTGCCTATTATTTTTATATTCCTGCTGTTGTATTGTGAATTGTGAACAAAGTTTATTGTTTGATTGTGTTGTAAACATATCTACTTTTTATTAATTAAAACAAATATATTAACAAAATTTAGATGAATTTATTTAATAATAATATATTGTAATTAATTTTCAATTAGGATAGTGTTTTGGACAGGTTTTTGTAAAGAACAGGGCAGGTTAGTTGTGGTCGCTGGGCTTCAAGATGGTATTCATTATATGTCGCATGCTTAATGGAACACTGACGTATTAGTAGATAGGTCAGAATTGAGTTACACACAGATACAGGCTTCTGTTAGCGCCATCTACCGTCGACCGAATTAAATCGAAATTATGCATTACTACCGCCTCAGCGATATGTCACTTTTTATTTTATACATCAGCAAGTAGAATAAGTTCTCATAGCAAGATCTGCTTTTGCGATTTTCCAACAATCGCCGTTTTTAAGTTGATTCAGTATTCCATTAAGCACGCGATATGTCTCACGGCGCGACTGAGCTGCTCTAGTTCAACGATTTTTACACTTTTTACATACGAAGTATTGAATAAACATAAGCTTGAGTGATGCGAAATTCTATATTCATGTGCTAATAAAAAGTTAATTTGTAACAAATGTTTCAATCAGTTGTCGGCAAGCGCCCCCCTCCCCCCGCGGGACGCAGGTACGGGCACACTATATTGGCATGGTTGTTTGAGTCCTTCGTTTTGCGCCACACATATGTATATTAGCATTAATTTTTACTTTTCACTGTACAGTTATTAAACTGCATGCATTTGATTTTAGTTTAATTTTAAGTTTTTTTAGAGGCGTTTTTTAATTACGTGAGGCGATTTAGCGATCCCCCCCTCCTCCCCCTTGCTTCTCCTCCGGAATGGAACCTCGCGTGAACATTTTAGAATGTATTTTTTATATACATAAGCCAACGTTATTACAGATACTAGTTATATTTTATTTAACAAACTTTTCTCGCAACGTGAAGTTGTATTGTGGTAGAGAAAGGTAAAAGTATATTTCCCGAGACTGAAGAGAACTGAAGGAGAGACCTTCAGTTGATAATTAAGCCCAATCTCGTGAATGCATCACGTAATTAGTGAATGCCTTTAGTGCTAATTTTATTTGCTAATTAATTTTAGTGTTATAGTTCATATTGCTATCAATTATTTCACGGCCATTTTTGATCATTGGTGTTATATGCGACATGTCGCCAATAAAAAGTGGTCGATTATTCAGATTGTAAGCAAACCTTGATAATATTAATTAATTATTGTTAATTATTATTTATTGCTGTTCCCCACAACGTGTGTAGAACGAATAATTCCATTGTTTCTACGAATCCCATCCGTCGGTCAACTATTTTATTCTCATGCATGATATGTATTCTTAGCTAACAGTCAATAAATTAAAAAAAGACCAAAATACATCAATTTTGGTACGTCATCGTATATAATTCTTTAGTAGTAGCATTCGTTTGACTTTATTACGTTACTAGCGACCCGCGCAGGCTTGGCTCGGGTGCATTTACGACATCACACAAATCTCTGAAATCCCGGGCTTTCCTCTCATAATTTGATTATACATATAAACCTTTTTAAATCACTCTGTTTATTGATAAAACCGCATTAAAATCCGTTGCGTAGTTTGAAAGATCTAACGCACAGACAGCGGGTAACAACTTTGTTTAATACTATGTAAAAAATATCGCGGCTTTCAAACCAAAATGCGTAGTAATAAAATTACTTTTTATTATTATTATTATTAGTTATGCAGTTTCTTATTTTTTCATAACCATAGGTTTTTCAAGAAAATGATGAAAATGCTTGTAGTACCTTGGGTGAAATACAAAGTAAATATTTAGTTCTTTTTTTTTGGTTTCCTGAAAAGTACTTATGGCGCGTACTTACGTATGGTTTGGGTCCCCCGTACAATGCTTAGTTTTTGTGTATATTGTCCGTGTTTTTATGTTGTAGTAACGCAATGTATTTTGAAAAGTCTTCAAATATCGAAATATACTGCCATTGACGATTGTCCAATGCGTATTGATAATGTTAGGGCGCCGTTTCGGCTTATTACTTTTGATCAGACGTTTCATGCAGTTTCATTCCGTCAGTATTAAAAACTACTTAAGTTCAACTATAATGTATTGAACACTACGTGTTTTAGGTAACAAGATACTTGTACTTTATTACGTACCGAGTACTCGCAATTAACGATTTTTGATTGCCGATATTTCGAACTATTTGCGTGGCTCGCGGCCCCGGCGAAACTGCAACACGACCCACTGAGCCACTGACCACGAGCAATGCAACTGCACGATATATTGTCAATCAAAAATCGTTAATCGTGGTATGAATTCTGCCATAATATCAGTTTAAAATTATAAGGTGCTTGCATGATTTCTTTAACTATGTACCCTTAGACCCTAGTGTGTATATGTGTTAATTTTGCTGTTTGGTAGTGTGTTGTTGGAATGTGGTTCATTGTGTTGTAGGGTTTCCATTGCTTCAGTCAATATGTGTGGAGTATTCGAATAGCAAGTAATATTTTAATGCCTTTCAGGGCCCTCTCCGTCTTTCTCCCGGGAGCCGCAGATCAAGTTGGAACCCAGAGGTATGCATTAAATACAAATATAATATAATAGATTTTATAAAACAAAGTCCCCCGCCGCGTTTGTGTGTCTGTTCGTGTAAACGCTAAAAGTACTGAGCAGATTTTCTCCCAGTTTTCAACATCAGGTAGAATGATTAAGGTTGGCTGAGGAAGGTTTTGATACATAAAAATGTTAAGTTTTTTTTTTCGTAAATTGGGCGAGAAATTAAATAATTAAATTCGATAGTAATTTGGCCGTCGTTCGATATATATGTTTCTAATTAGTTTTTGTTTATTTATTTATTTATTTATTTATTAGTTTTCTGTGTATTCGTTAATATAATACGGATACTAAAAATACAATATTTGTGTGAATTATCGGCGTATTTTGAGTCTAGAGAAAAAAACGGCAGTTTAGAAAAGTTGAGCGCCTCTCGCAATCTTGACTCCATCTAATATATGCGCGCTGCAGTCAAAGTGTTAAGTAAAATGTAATAAAATAGAATGTAATTACGTGTTTATGTGTGTTCAGACGTCGGGCTGCGCAGTCCGCAGCAGGGCCTGTCGCCGCGTAACCCGTATTACCAAGACTACCAGGTGAGACATGTTTTAAAGGTGGTAGAACCGTTAGAGCTCGCCCGGGGTGGCACTACCGCCATCCTCGTAAAGCAACGTGGTCTTCATGTATTGTGTTTCGGTTGGGGAGGTGTGCTTGCCGGATACACATTATTGGAGGCGACCATCTTAGTCCTCAAGAGTAGGAACGCATCCGCGTCCATCCTTAAATAGAACTTCTGTTCTATTTGAGATTGGACGTGGTTGTCCATGGGCTGCAGTGACCACTTAACATTAAGTGGCCTGCATGCCCGTTTTTTACTCTTTCATAATTAAAAAAAATGTGTTTTACATCCGTATATACATTAAAATTAATATCTCTACAAGTAATGTCACTAAAAAGCCAGAACAAAAGCCTTTGCCTGTTTCTTTGAGAAGGTAGCAAACTCTGGCAGAATATTACTTAAAGACATGAAATTGTTTTTCTAAGATTTGTTGGTAAAATAGTAACCTATAATAATTGTAACGTAAATTTTAACTATGACTTCGGATTTATTTACTGTGCGTGGTTCGATTAACATTGTCTGTTTCCGTAAAAAAAAAAACGGTAATTTTTACTATATATAAAAAAAAGAAAACAATAGTTCCTAACTTTTTCTGTGTAACGTACAACTTTGAAGCGAGACGACTATCTTAGTTCATAGGAGTAGCAACGTATCTACGTTCGAATTCAGATAGGATTTCAGTCGTGTTTGTGATTGTACGCGGATGTCTATGGGCTGTAATTACTTAATATCAAGGGTTTTGCATGCTCGTTTGCTACTTTTGTCACATAAAAAAGTGTAAGGGCAATACTGATGCCGTGCACAAAGCAGCTACGTGATAGTCGAGTGTTCCGTTGCGAGCGCAGCAGCAGTGGAGCGCGGCGGCGGGCGCGGGCTCGTTCCAGTACGTGCAGGCGCTGGGGCTGGCGCCGCCGCCCGCGCTCGACGCGCCGCCGCCGCACTTGCGCGGCCTCTCCCCCGCCATGCAGGTACACGCTACATAATTATACTCATTATAACTATGTATATAACGTATGAATATATAATCTCAAATGTCGTTTGGCCAGTAACCCGCGACATTGAGTGTAATAACCTCAAATTGTCATCATCATCATTTATTTGACATAGTCCATAATGTGTTAGTATTTATAGTACACTTAAATCTATGTTAGTAAAAAATGAGAGTCCTAAAAAAAATATCATCTTTGTTCTTGTCATAATCATCGCAATTATTATCATCACCTGTATCTTCATCATAATCATCATTTTGATCGTCATCTACCCAGTATTGTGTCGCTGCTGCGTGGATTTACCTGTCAGTATAAGAAAAATTTAGGCCATAATTTTAAATTTATTATACAGATTTATACAATCATTATGGCTATTATGTAATAACTCTTCTATTAAGTATATAGGTAAATCACACCTATTTTTATCTTTTCCCAAATCTTACCCAGTTCTTAGATGCTAATGATGTGTGACATATATTATTAAAACATAAACAATTGAACTTGTTTATCTAGTGCAGATTGATAGCCTGCACACATTTCAAAACTTCTATCATTGCAATAAAGGATACAGATTAAAAAACAAATCGGTTATTATGTTATATAGTTAGAAACGTAAAAACAAAGCTTCAAACTTGAAGTCTTCATAATGGAATCATTGGTTTGCAGGCGACCTCGCCGCTCATGCATGTGGGCTCGCCGCAGATGCAGGCTCCCTCGCCCAACATGCAGGCCGCCTCCCCGCACCTGCAGGCCGCCTCCCCGCACCTGCAGGCCGCCTCCCCGCACCTGCAGGCTGCCTCTCCGCACCTGCAGGCCGCCTCTCCGCACTTGCAGGCCGCCTCCCCGCACCTGCAGGCCAACTCCCCGCACCTGCATGCCGCCTCTCCGCACCTGCAGGCTGCATCCCCGCATATGCAAGCTCAGGGGCAAGCTATGCACATGCTGGCGCAGGCACAAGGGTCGCACGTTGATCTCATCTCCTCCATCATGCAGCAACCGGTATGTATTTGTTTTTAGTAATTAAAAGTATATGTGGCGTAGTATGTAATACAGGTTTTCCACCTAGTACGACGGTCTTGGCTACTAGCATGTAAAGTTGTATTTAAATCAATAAAACATTTTTATTTATTATTTTATTATACCCTTAGTATTAAATGTTATTAGTAATTTATTAGAAAAACATCTTTAGTATCAAATTTTATGTCTGCGGTCTATGTAATAACAAGGATGTACTATTCAAATGAAAATTTGATTCAATTTTAATCATATCGATGAATTACACTTTACGTCTCAGGCATTGCTAAATAACTGTAGTTTTAAGTATCATTTTGTCCAGGGATGTATGTTATTAGTGTTATAATTAGTGATTAAACGAACTTACCTAAGTGTAGTTCTATCATAATTATACGAGACCCTCATCCGAAGAGATTGTTAACCTGAAATTAATATTTTATTTCAGGTTACCAATCTCGAGGACGAGGGTTGAACTATAATGACCCATATTGACATTAGATAGTCAATATGCGTTTGTACTATTGCCATTACATATAAAATTTTATATTGTTATTTGAGTAATCTATTTAAGGCAAAAACATTGGAATATTATTGGAACAAACTTTTAAATAAATAGGTTGTTAGTTCGGTGGATTATGGTGTTTGTTTCAGTCGTAAATGTAGCATGCACTTTCACGATTTTGATCGAGAGGGAAAAATTATTTCAGTAGAAAATGGCGGTGATGTTGCATCTCTTGACACTTTCCCTAACAACACCGCTGTGTAATATAATAATTGATTAATGATTGTTTATATAATTCCATTTTAATTTTTCTATATTAGTTTGTATTGTTTTTTAAACTACTGTCCCTGAGTCACTGATCCCATACATCACGTTGTCAACAAACCGTGATTTAGTTATAAGAATTATTTAATATGTATGTCAGTCTGTAAGTTATATATGTTATGGGCCTCGTCGCCTGAAATAAATAAATAAATAAATAAAAAATAGTACATCTTCATGCATGATGTGATCACCTGTAATTGTAGGAACAGTTAATTAGTATCATGTAAGTTTCATATTATTTTTGATTGTAAAATCTGTATCTTATGTTGGTGTTCCAATTAAATAAATAAGTAATTTGCGCTGCAATCCGCTTGCGGCGTGGGCACACCTGTGATGTCCCTACAAATCTGTATGTAGTACGGGCGAACACAAGTGCTGTGTTTACGTGGGCGCTACATCACTGGGTCAACATTGCCGCTGTGTATTTGTAGACGATACACAGATACTAAAAAATACAATAGTGCAGTGAATTGTCGGCGCTTTTTCAGTCTAGAGCAACAAGCTCCAGTGTTGCGTTTAGAGAGCCTCCCGCAACGCTGACCCGATCTCATATATGAGCGCTGCAGTCAGTCCTAAATTAATTTTAGTACTTAGTAAGCAGTTAAAATGGAAATATGGAAAGTGATATCAAATGCGTTGTCCCGGCAGTCGCTGCAGCAGCTGCAGCAGCAGCCGCAGCAGGAGGCGGCGGCGGGCGGCGAGAGCAGCACGCTGTCGGGGCTGCTGGCCTTCCTGGAGCGCGCGCCCGACCTCAGCGACAGCCTCAACCGCCTGTCCACCAGCGACCTCTACCAGTGACACTCCGATGTATACATTGCATGGCTCGTGTTTAACCGCTTCCCAAATTTAACCGAAACTGACTTGAAATTGTATGGTTTTTCGCAAACATGCTGAATGTTCAACAATTTTTAGTAAAATTGTAACCACGAATTATCTTAATATGTTAGGCTTTCTAGGTGATGATAAAAAATGTAACAAATGTTAGTGTCTTGAATTTAAAAAGGTTTTATGATTCAGATATACATATAATATTTCACGAACGATCCTTTTAATTACTTGCTGCCTAATGATATCTCTAAGCTGTGTTTGGTCCCATGTTTTTTCTAAAATCTAAAACACTTGTACAAAACAAAGTATTCTTTGCTATGAAGTAAAAAAATAAAATCTCGTACACAATGTTATGTTAAAATTTAATACATATTACTTCTTGTGGAAGCAATTTCAATGTTATATAGTATTGAGTCCTAGCCGTCAAATGTGAGACCTTTTTGTATCATATGCCGTCATATGTCAGCTGACTACAAGACAGATGTATAACAGACAAACGTAAATTATTCATTAAGTGTATGTAAATACCTTACAATTAAATAAAATATTTAAATTTGAATATCTTTGCGATATGGCATAAGTACCAATGGGTTGAGTCAAATGGTTTTTCTATACAAGCTTTTTATGAATAGATTTATGTTCCTACTTTACTACTCCATCATCCTTTTTTGTTTAAAAATCAGTATGTATTAAAGAATATACTAATTAATATCTACACGGCCATTTAAATTTGTAAACAAATGCTCCATTACAGTTTCTTTTGCTTCCACAAGTCGATATGTAAGTTAATTCCTGATTATGAAGCATTATGTACACACGACTCCCTTTGTAAAACGAATTTATTAAGGTGCCTTATTTTATATTGTATTTGTAGATGTTTATATTCATAATGTAAATAATTCTCGGGTGAAAGAGCTTGTTTTAAACCAATCTAAATTGTAATGCATACTAAATTCTACACCATTTTATATAGCTTGGATTCAACAGAAACAAAATTAAGTTGTGAAAATACACATACTTTAAGATGCGAAGAGATTATTGCTGTGATTATTGAAATTTTGTAACAGTTGTAACAAGTGGTCCAATATACAGATACTAAAAAATACAATAGTTCAGTCGTTCAGTAGTCAGATACTTAAAAAATCCAATATCATTTCTACTGGATTAGAAATGTCCATTCGGATAGGGTATTACATTTGTTCTTTATATGGTTGTGTTTGTAATTTCGAAGCATGTTTATCGGTAAAATAGTTAAGGACACATTGATACATAATAAAAGAAGTAGTTTATTTTTTACTTTAAAAACAGTTATCATGTATATTATAATAATTATGATTTGCTGTCTTGTGTCTATGTGCTAATGTCGCATAGTTTTAATAATGAACAACAAAAGGTCCATTTTTTGAAATCCCATTTTTCGTGGCGTCACCAGCTTTATAATATAATCCAACCCCGGGCGGCGCGCGGCCCCCGGCGGTGCGACCGCCCGCCTCGGGCCGCCTGGGACTTAACACCATCTTATACTACCATTTAGAACAGACTTGATTGAAAAGAAGTGTCCATGTTGTACATTATGCTTTAATTTCGAGTTAAATTTAAATGTATTACGATTTAAATGTGTTCCCCATTATCAGACTTCAAATTAGGCTTAAAATAAACCTGTTTTAAATGGTGGTAGGGCGACTCCTGAACGGCGAGCGCCTTGAAGCCGTTTTTTAATAATCGTGGTCGCGTCTCGGGGTCGCTTGTAACCGTCGATTATCAGTCAATGCTTAAATAAGACTTCAAACAATTTTTCGTATCTGATACGTAACATTTAAGTATTTGGGAAGCTGATATTTTATCTATATTTAAATCGTTTCATTGTGAGTTGTTGTGCGTTCGTAGTAGTTAAGGGTTATTTTTTAGTTTTTAATTTAAATACCAGCTCTATTTTAAAACGTTAAGGTGCAATTTTACGTGTCTGATGCTGTAAACACAACATTGATGTGCTTGTTTACTGTTATTTTTCGGTATGTGCACGAATTACTGTGTTTAGTATATAAGCTGTCGTTTTGATTGAAATATAACCGTTTAATGACTTAATATTTGTCAATTTAGAAAAATGTATATTTGGATACTGTGCAGACCATATCAACGTATAGAAATACAAAGAAATAAATAATAAATCATATTTGATTGTATACTTTACTTTATAAGCCAATAGTACATTTGTATAGAGGAAACAAAGGGATTTTTATTTCAAAGATAAAGCTTTTATAAAAAAAGCTACTGTTTTGATACTAACATGTTACATGGAATCACTTATTGCTGAATTAGTGCAACATTGACGTAATTTTTTTTCAAAATTGACTCAAATGCAACAAAGCACTTAAAAAGTTCTGAAAAAGAAAATTACTTAAAGTTAAAATTATTTAAGTTTGAAGAAACAGAGGCTCAAATTAATTTTCGGCGATTTTAGATGAGAAAAGAGAGAAAGAGAGAAAAATACGACAAAATTATATCCCTCTGAGTTTCGCCGTGACCACGACCTACGCAAATAGCAATTAAAAAGTGTTAATCGTGAGTACCCGTTACATAACATAATATAACATTCTGAATTGCTCTCCTGTAAAGTTAGAAATGTTATACTTACGTCAATGTTCTACCATATGAGCGGTGTTCCACTTGCAAAGAAATATTGTAAAAAATATTGTTGTTTATATTGATCGAGCTTCATTGTTGTGTTGATAGTCTTAGGTTTTATATAAAGAGATTTATTAGCTCTCTTAAGGGGAGTTCATTTATTACTTGAGACGTCAGGGGGACGGCAGTGCAGGACGATTCTTACTCAATCACACTTGGGGGGAGAAGTCTTACCAATATCAAGATTTTTTCCATAAGAAATAATACAAATTGCAAGAAAACTGGGTAAAATAGAGAAAAACATGTTTCTCTGTTAACATGTGGGTAATAATGAACCTATTCCACTAAAATACAAATTTTACGTGAGATTGGAGAGTGGGTGGGATTGAAACAAATCTTACATCGTCTTATTAAGGGAAAAGTAGGAGTAAAATATCTCTAAATCGTCTCACGTAATCGATGGACGCCCGCTAAGAGCTTTTGAGATTGATGAATAATTATTGTTAAGTCAATACTGTAGTTGTCTTTGCTATTTCTGTGTTAAGTGATAGGTTTTTAAAATTTGAGCATAAATGTTAAAGATTACATTTTACATTTTTGGTACCAAATATTTAGAGGTTTTTCATTTGCTACATGATTCGATTCTGAACAAATATCAGTGTTGTTTGTGTTATGTTATATATTTATATAATTTCTTTTCTTATTTTCGTAAATTTGTTAAAACTCAAATTATGTATTTCAAGTGCTTTTATAGTTACCACATATTAATTCTATAGCCATTGACGGAAAAACAAGGTACAATTATTATGGTAAACTAAACGGACGTCGGATCTAGTGTCTTTTACTTTTTACTTTTAACCGGAATATGACAATTTAACTGCTCCACAATACAATATTACCTTACTTATCACAAAATGGTATATAATAGCTTTATGTTTAAGATCCACATTGTACAATTTATTTAGGATATTTTGTTTGACGAATGGCGTTGTTTTGCGTCCAATGCTAATATTAATAACTGTTGCGTCGATACTTTTTTATTTTGTTTCCCTTTGAACTCGCGCACTTTTTTATGTCAATGTCTATAGAAAAATATTTTTTTATATCAGTCTTTACAAGCTTCTTTGAAATTTATTTTTTAAGTGGAAACTAAATGCTGTTATGTGAAATAGATCTGAATATTGCATAATGTTACCAATACTGCATAAGTAACAAGCGTTTGAAAGTTTTAATTTTTTGGATGGTAAATTTATCTTTAAAAATGCCTTACAAACTAAAATGTCAACCAATTTTTAGCGAATGATATTACTGAGGGCACTGATTTCTTTAATAAAATTATTTTATGTACATTGTTAGCGTGGATCTATTTTTAATGCGTGTAACGTATTAAGTCCACTATTAAATGTATATACATAATAATTTTCTTTATTTCCATATATGTGATGTTTATAAAACAATCAGGATTCATCACAATATGACGCGTTAGACGCGCAACAAGTTACATACGCATTTAATGTGTTGAAAATTATCTGTTGTAATGTTTTCTGTGTAAAAAGAAATAAAAAAGTTATATTAAGAGTTTATATTGTTTCTTTCTTTTAATTTTCTTACCCTACGAAATCGAGACATAGTCTTTCATATAACTTTAACTGAAATCTTAGTAGCTCAGTTCTATTGAGAAAGCAAGCGAAGTTTCTGTTTACCTCGGCATTAAACTTTTCATAAATCATTTTACAGAATAATACTAATTCAAATATTTCGTAAAAAGTCCCGTAATTTTCTATGACGTGCTTTAATGATACCTTGTCGCTACAATTCAGAATGGATATCTATCTCAATCTTCACGGTGTACAACAATGGCTTCAGATGTTTTAGTAGCACCTTGACGTTCCATCTACAACAAACAATATCTGCATAAATTACAGCATGTTTCTTTGGGATGATCGATGCCCATTTTCATGCATCACCTTTACCACCATAAATATCACATGATTTTTAACAATTTCCCTGCGGCTTATAACACTGCTGTGTATTGCGCGGCGCGACGCGCTTGTGGCTTCTATACACCTGTGTTATACGTACAAATTTGTATGGATTACGGGCGAACAAAGGTGGGACGTTTACGTCGGCGCTACAAGACTGGGGGCGGATATTACGACTGTGTATTCCTAAATAAAACACAGATGCTAAAAATACAGTATTTCAATAATTATTGGCGCACCTTCAGTGTAGACAAAGAAAGTCCAGCTTAGTGCCGCCTCCTCCAACGCTAATCCGGTCTAACATACGAGTGCCTCATTTAAAGTGTTAACCATAGACTATAATACATAATGTTGACGTTGACAGACGCTTGTTTTGATTTGCTGTCTAATTGGTAAATAAACATAAAGGCAAGCATAACGATTCACAACAGAAAGCATCGGGTACAAGTAGGATAAAAATATTAAAACGAATTATAGAAAATAGGAAATGAGCGACTCATTTATACCTGAGCCAAGAAAAGTAGGAGTTTGGGCAGAAGGCACCCATATCGAAGCAAAGTATGTTTTCTTTTGAGAATGACTAAAAACATATATTCAGAAATCTTTCTACTATTTTGGCATATTTCAGAGAATATGTAATTCCTAAAAAATCTTCGGAGTCTGCTGACGAAATACCAACAATTCCAGACTTGGATGATATGCAGGACATGTTTGAAAAAGACATATCAAAGCCGCCCCCGTACGTATTACTCATAGACTTAGTTATAAAATAATTATAGTATCACTCTGCCAGCACTAGCGATTCCACATTTGGTTATAAAATTGTTGTAATAGCCTTATGCTTGCTTACTTGTAGAAAATTTTTTGAAAGATTTTACTGCGGGTTTTAATTGTTTACAATGGATTTAATTTTGCAATTAATTCATTAAAATTCCACCAAGATATCAATCGCAACATGTTATTACTTCTATCATATAAATGTGTATAAGTAGCTACTTTCTGCTGTAGATTATATATCTATTCTTCAATTAACATTTACATCTCTTAATTATTTCTCAGCACTCATAATTCAATTTCAGCATCGAGCATAAGGACACAGAAACTGTGAATGCGCTTGCTGAAGTTGGTGTTGGTGTTACTGGCAGTGTGGATGGCATTGAGGGTGTGTTGCAGGTGCTCAACTCTTACATTCCTGTTGTGGAGGAAGAGGAGCCTGATGCAGTGTGGACTGTGGATTCGCTGTTGATGCAACTGGCCGATGAAATTGATGAATCGGACAAATAATGTTCCTTTTACTCATGTGTCAAATATTGTGACATTATTGTTCTTAGCTGGACTTGATAGAGCTAAGTAATATACACAATTCTTCATTAAGATGAATATCTAAACAATTTATATTTTCACTGCAGGAAAAACAATTGCTGAGTTTTACTTTGTGTAATGCATGTGCGGCTTGTAAACACCTGTTTTCTGGGGTGCCACAAGATTGCGGTTGGACACAATGGCTGTGTATTCATATACTCGACCCCAGTCCAGCAAAAACATCTCTAGTCTAAGGGGACTCCCACAATGCTGAAATGAATGTGATCGCCGCAGTCAAGATTTTAATATAATATATATTCCACTGAGATAACCCAAAGGGAACACAAATTGAATGTGCACACTAAATACAATCTTAAAACTTGGCACACAGGATCTCAACGGCATAGAAATACCCTCTAAGGGATATTAATAATTTGTCTCATGACAGTAAAAGAGCATAATGGTTGACATAACTCATTATTGCTATCAAACAATTATTTATAGCATGGGCTGGGGGCCTTGCAGATGTGGATTTTATAGTGTCTCCACATTAGCTGAACTGTCATGTCTGGGGAAAGCCTAATTGTTAATTGAAAAAAAAGTAAACATAAACGCAGCATTGAATGAGCACTTCGCAAAATATGCACTTTTTTTTATTGTAGTGAAAAAAAATGCTTATTGGAGTTCTAGAAAGTGTTGACTAACGAGATGACAGCCATAAGAGTCATGAACATCACATATCATTGTATTATGGTTATGCAATATTTTGTCCGTTAAAATTTTGTACTATTTAAATTCAAAAATTTAATATTGCAATATAACAAAAGTGTGTTATTCTTTAAATTCAATTATGAATATAAACAAACAGTAATATTATTCAATTTATTTATTTTAGTATAAAACTTACACAATCATCTTTATCAATATGACATGTACTGCTATTTAAATTCTGTCCATTATATACATTAAAGTACATTATTGTGTATGATAACGGAATGTAATTTATTTTATTTATAATTTAATGACCCTGCTGAAGTAGCACAATACATGAAAACATATAAAAGTATTGTCATAAAAAATCTCATGTTAAAAAACTAATCAACATCTGTAATGTAGGTTAATAGCCTCAGTATTTTGATAGAGATTAATAAGAAATAATTACAGAAGCTATAAATTGAATAGATGTACATAGCCATTAATATTGTAGTAGAATTAATAACGAAAATAATTTAGAGTACATGCTTATTCAATATGGAACTTAAAGAATAAAACTAAACTTTATTAGCAAGTCACTCATTTGCTTAGAAATATTTTAACTTAAATTAAAATTGTACAAGTACAATTAGGTTGTCAAAATATATTAGTATTTTCAGCATTTTATGACAATTAGTTGGCTAAGAAAAATTGAATGTTGTCTTGATGGAACTAAGTATAAAACAATTCTTACTTAGTACTTTCAACCTTGCCTTATTTACTGTTTTTCTTTTTTTTGGAAAAGAAACATGAGCAGGCCATTTTATGTCAAATATTAGACATCCATGTCCAGCCTCAAACAGGGTTGAAGTCCTCTCTGACATCATACATAGATGCGTTGCTACTCCCTACGATTGAGATAGTCACCTCACTTGTAACTGTAGCTGGCAACTACACCTCTCAAACCAAACCACAAGAGATGCTTCACAATGCATTATTAGGGTAACGCTGATATATCCCTGGTTAAATAAAAATACCTCCACCTGGTAAATATATACAGTTCAACACATACTTACACAACACTTCAATTCTAACAGTTTAATTACTTACATTATTTTTAATTATTTATTTGGGTAATTAACTCTAACCTAAATGGAGATGGACAGACTAGCTCTATGAATACCTTTTTAGTGAACTAGGTTTTTTGCAATGGTTTGTTACCATTGCAAGTGGTCAAACAGATTGAGGTTGCGCAGGGAATTGACATCTATTGATGATTATTGTTTCTGAATCATAGACAATATTTTGGAATGAACATATTCGTATATAAGTGGTTTGTATACATTAAACCTAAGTACCTCAGTTTGTATAAATAATATGCACGGTACAGATCACCGCATGACTATTGTGATCATGTCATGTCGGCCACAGTTGCATGGTACTGAATAGTATGAAACACACCTTATTGTTTGTCTGCAGAATTTACAATAACATCATTCTTGAACACTTACAATTCTGTACAATCATTGAGCTACATAACAATGTTGTTCTTACATTTGAACTAAATCAGGACTCCAAGATTCTACGTCCTGCTGGAGAAGCTCTGTAAGAATGCTTTACTACTGCCACCGGCACATTTGTATGCCATTAATGCAGTTATGATGAGCACAACATATGACGGGATGATGGTAGCTGCGTATAATTCTTTTTTATTTAACAAACTCAAAGCAGACACAAAGAAATGGGATCCTATTACCCACAGAACTTTAAGGTAGTTTTTCTCATCCAGGCCGTTGAAAAAGATAACACTCCAGAATGTGTTGAGCAGCGTCATGCAGAGAGTCATCGCTGCACTGGTCACAAAGAAGAATTCTGTACCACTGTTTAGTCCTAGTGTACCTGGTCCTACCTGTGAAAGGTATATAGTGGCTTTAGATTTGTTTAAATATTCAGAGTGGCAAATAAACAGGCTGTCCATATGTAGTAAGTGGTTGATGTGGTCCATGGGTATTTAACTAACTTCATATAAAACAGTCTGAACACTTTGTTTACAGTGTTTATATATTACATTGAGTCAAGATTGCAGTAGATGGCGCATAACTGAAGCTCTTTTCTGTAGACTGTAGACGCGCTGACAATTCACACAAATATTGTATTTTTTAGTACCAGTGTAGCATCCATGAATACATAGATGTAATGTCTGCTTTACATCAGCCTTGTAGCATCGACATAAACACAGCACTTGTGCGTGCTCATTATCCATACAAATTAGAACATACAAGTGTATACCAGCCACAAGCACATTCTGCCAAGTAAAACAGCAGTGTTGTACGCTAAAGTACACAAAGAGAGTGTTAATTGATGTTCAACAAAGATGTATACCTATTTCTGAGGAAAAAGATGGCTGCTTTTTATTTAGGCAAGTTAGAATCCATATGGTTATAAATGAGGTTTGGGAGAAGTACCTCCACAGTGAAACCTCATAAATTGTATGTTGTAAGTTGTTGTTAAAAAGTATTTTTTTGCCCAAAAGTAATACCTGATACTATTAACTCTCATAAATTGTATTGCATTGTAAACCTTTTAGTTGATATTGTGTACATTAAAATATGGCCCTTGGCAATTTGGCATTTCTAGTTATTTACAGATTCTGATCACTAAGTACTAGAGACTACAAAAGATTATCTCATAGATCTTAGGCCTAAAAATTTGAAGCATCAATATGTGTTATTATGGTCTATATATAAATATGGTTCAGCTAGGTTTTTTATGGTAGTGACATGGATATAAAGCAGGGGTCCCCAACCTTTTAAGACGGAAGAGCCAAAAGTTTGAAAATTTTCACAAATTTCAAATAGCCACTGAAAATATGTTTAACACTGTGACTGTGGTATTGCGGGAGGCTGCCCTAAAATATAGCTTGTTTAATTAGACTGAAGATACACCTACAAATTACTGAAATATCATATTTTTTAGCATCTGTGTATCATCTACAAATACACAGATGTAATGTCTGCCCCCAGTCTTGTAGTGCTGTAGTGCGAAAACGGCACTTGTTCGCCCATAATCCATACAAATATGTCCATGCAACACAGGTGTGTAGGAGCCGCAAGCGCATCGTTCCCAGAATTACACAGCAGTGTTGTAGCTGCAGGGAAACTGTTAAATAATTTTATGTTTGTCTTTATGTTTTGATTTCAACACGACTATCACTGGTAGATAAAACTGTTGATATACATACAGAATATAAAATAGACAGATATATATTTGGGTATATTTTAAGGGTTTTGACATTAACATTTTTTGTGTATGGAACTGAAGAGCCAATACCTTTCATTCAAAGAGCCACAGGTTGCCAACAGCTGATAATTGGCACACATTTGGATTAAACCTTGTGGTCTATATAATTATTAATAGATGCCAATGTAACACTGAGACATAACACTTGAATCTAATGTTAGTCTCCTATCTAAAAAAATTGGATTATGACCATTATCTTATTTATACATATTACTTGCTCTGTGATCACACTGACAAATGAAGTTTGAATCCTATTTATGCATATTTATAAACATAACTTACAGAGTCTGCAAGCACATTGATGAGAGCGAAAGCTCCGCTCATGGTCCCAAAACCCAGCCCTGACACATATGCGATCTCTAGCTTGTTGTTGCTCACTTCACGGTTTTCTGATATTATTTTTAAGCCCGCTTCAGTCTTCCGTAACAGACGATACATACCGTAACGAAATGATTCCTAAAAACAAAAAAAATAATTTCAAACTATATAAGAACACATTAAGTAATACATTTAATTGATGTGGCATGGGTTTTTAACTTTAACTTACCTGTATTATTATTGCGAACACCATGCCAAATGCTAGATAGGACCGCAAAGGCACCACTGCATACCATACGATAGAAGAGAGGAGAAATGAAACGAGCCATCCAAAAGCGGCTGCTATCATGATGATGATACGTACAGGGTCGTTGGCTATCGTGAGGGCGAACATCGCCAGCGGGGGCCCAAAAGCGAGGAGAGAGCAGCTAAAAAATTCTGCGAGAGTCATCCTGCTATTTTATCGCTTCAATATCTGCGCGAAATATTTTTACAATTATACAGAGTTCCTTTTTAGCTCTCATACACATCGATATGATATCGCGTGGTTATATGTTACTTGTGTTTTAAAACAGTAAATTAGTAAATTATTAACAATATAACAATTCGTGGAACTGTGACACATTAATATTATTGACATTATTGCGGAATTAAATGTCATTGTCACGTCATGATGCCGTTCATGACATTGCCATATATTTAATGGCGATAGACAGTGATACTTGCTCCCGCTGGGTCGCACTTCAGGCGTACCCGTATATATAACGTACTCTGTGTTCAGGCGTTTCCAGAACTCTAGAGAGTAGAGTAGAGTCTAGTAGAGGTAGAGTCTAGTCCTACCCTGGGCTGCCGCAGGTGCTGGTAGCTGTGTTATGAACTACGTAAAATGCCGACCTCTTACATAGATTGTTGCCCTACTTGGGAATATTAAAGATACGACCACGCTTGATTGCTTCTCCTGCACAAAAACGGAGTCATAATACTGAAAGTAGATATCCGATTTCCCTGAGTACTTCCCAGGTAGAAAGCTTACTTAAGAATCGAATTTCCCATGCCTATATATGGTAAGGTGTGAGTTTTATACATAACAACATAACAGACAGTAAAACTTATGATCACCTGTGTCATGCATATGGATTATAAATTTTAAGCTGTATACCCACTTTGTCTGATTTGACAGTTCTTCTGACAATGACAACTGGTTCACAACTGAACTGACTGAGCACGCCACTTGACTTGCTATATCACTGTATATCAATCGTAGATGGAAATTATATTTTTATGACAGTAAAAATGCTAATATGTTTTTAGCACCTTGATTTTTAGTTATAGCATTATGTGAACTAAAACAAACTATTATTTTTGGTGGCGAAAATAACCCAAGGCTTTCCAATAGTGAGTAAACCTTTCCTCATAAAATTATGAGTGAAAATGCCACCAAAATCTGCGAAGAAAACTTTGTGGGTGGAGTGTGAGAAGTGCCATTGTAGTATAACCTCTAACGATAAGAATACCCATACAGAGTTGGATTGTGCCAAAGATCAGGTGAAATGTCCCTACGTGGAGGAGGATACGTTGTATTCGTGGTTAGAACGAGCATTTACTCCGCCGGAGACCGCTCCCAGGGATGCGGTCCTCATGCATCCGTCAGCCGCGAGCATGATTGGGGCGGTTATCGGCGGGCCGCTGCAATTGAGCAGGGAGGGCGCTCAAACACTAGTTAAACGCATGTGGCCTTCGAAAACGTCTGCACCTCCAGCTGTCATCTTGCCGGCTTCAGGTAAAGTGAATTTAATATATTAATAGACAAATTAAAATTACATTATATTATTAGAATTATTTAGAGCTTCACTGCACACCATATCTTTATTTCTGCATTAGGAAACAAATCCTAATTTCATAGTTGTGTTGGTTGGCAGGATGTAAGGCAAAGGTAATTTATGACTTTGTATGACTTTGTATGACTTTATGCAAACAAACCCCTTAAAGTAAGAATTTGGACTCGTATTTTGGCTAGAGCCCAGGAGGATTGTATAGTGGCTTTACAGAAAGACAGATTGTTTTGTCACCTGTTATTTGAGAAATATGTTTTGTTTTACCATTTTAACTGCGGCACTTATATTTAAGATAGGGTCAGCGTTGCGGGAGGTGGCACTAAACTGGAGTTTATTCCTCTAGACAGAAGATGTGCCAACAATTCACTGAAACATTGTATTTTTTAGCATCTGTGTATCATCTAAGAATACATAGATGTAATCCGCTCCTAGTCGCATAGTGCGATGTAAACAGCACTTTTGTTCGCCTGTAATCCGTACAGATTTGTACGTAAACTACAGGTGTGTAATAGCCACAAATGTATTTTGCACCATACAATACACAGCAGTGTTCTACCTCGCAGGGAAAGTGTTAATAAAACAAATATTGCCTGTGTTGAAT
>DWON01001521.1:0-24100 GCA_018251015.1 Phocides pigmalion okeechobee
GTCCATGGGCTGCAGTGACCACTTAACATCAGGTTGCCTGCATGCCCGTTTCTTACTCTTTCATAATAATAAAAAAAACCATGAATAATGAAATATCGACAACCAGACAGTTCCTTATTCAACTCTATAGCGACATTTAGTAGAACAGTGTGTAACTGTACACACTTATTATATTTTAATGTATGTGATGTATTATCAATGGTATGAAACATTTACAATAATTTTTTACCATAATTTAGTTAGTACACAAATTTTCAATGTTATGTAGGTGTATTGCCAATTATATATTTATAAAAATTTCTTACTATAATTGGAATCCGTACCAGTTTGCAAATAATGTGAGTATTATTTAATAACATGTTAATATTTATGTTATTACTATATTTATTATAAATAGCATTAATTGACGCAATAATGAGTGTTATGAATATTTGGTAGTAGACCATGTTAAGTGATATAGATTAGTATTTTTTCAGCGATAATAGTTAATTAATAAATAAGTAAATTGGTAATGTTTATTCTTCGCCTGTATTATTTATTAATAGACAAGTTTTTCTGTTTGACATCAGAAGGAAAGTGAGAAATACTTTTACTAGAGTCGTTTTAGCTAAACTGTCTGTAGTATAAACTTTTGCAAGCACGTTTCAGTTTGCATAACTAAATATATATCATATGATTGAGTAAGCGAACAATGATGATTATTTTAAATACTCAAACTTAAAACTACGAATTTGTTAGAATATATGTATGTACTGCACGTTTATAGAGACAAATTTTCCAAATAATATGTCGTCAAACCGTGACATATTTAATGTACAATCATACAAAATTTATTGCGCAAGTAGGTTAAAGAATGTTTCATAAAGCCAGGGTCAAGCCAAGCAGGGTCATAGCTATTACTCTAAGTAGTAATTCCAAATATTTTTGTCTTTCATACACATATAATATGATGACAATGTAAAATGATTTGTTTGTAGACCCTTAAACAGTCGTACGAGATCCGTGACAACATATAAGGTCACGTTTTAACATAAAAGCAAAATTTGTCTAACTTCTATCTTTAAATTTACTCAGAACAGCTGTATGAAACACTATCTGATATGCTTATTATTCATTACCTTACGAAACTCAGTATTTTATGATGAAGGAGAACAAATTATGCAAGGTTTTTTTTTTGTATTTCTTACTCACTTATTCATTATACTCATAGTACCAATAATTAATTTATACTGTAATTTAGTATATCAAAGTATATTCTATGAGTGTACTCAAAGTTAACTGCCTATTACGTAATGTATCGTTAACCTTCTCTTAGCCGGCACGTGTGGTTTACAGTCAAATTTTATAAATACTTTTTAGACACATTTGTGACTTGGGTTGGGTGTATCAGGTTTCAACTTTAATATGGATAAGGGATCATTCAAGTATTCAGTACCAAAGGAGGGTGGAGGGACTTTGCTACGCTTTGGTGGCAGAGAGGTCCTGATGTTGGTTACTTAAGCAATATTTATTTATTTAAAATAATAATGCAGAATTCTGAATAGACTAAATAAATATACGTACAAATATTGACGTAAACGTAAAGGGAAAGGCAGACATTTTGTTTACTTTCGATGTCAATTTTTTTTCCGGATTTTATCTTCGCTTCAACATTACACAACAGGGCGCTCAAAGCCAATGCATTGACTTTATATTGTGTCTTTAACACTAATTAAATGTATCTAAATACTTTACAAGGACAATATAAGAAACAATGAAAAGAATGGGGAACTTAAAACACTAAAATTCTTCTTAGTACTTGAATGACCCTACTAAGTTGTATTATTGAACATCCAGATGGCGCTATGTTTGGTTTACACGAATAAATTACCACATGACATGTGTATATTAATATGAACCGGTGAAGGATCCATTGGTGAATAATTAAAAATTTGTTACCACCATATAAATTCGTGATTTTTCATGTTTTACATTTATTTTACTCTATGTGTTTTTTTAACGAAAATGTATAGAAAATAATAAATTTTATGATTTTGAAAGCGTCATTATTATTTACTTTAACTCTTTGATTTTGAAGGTGTTGTGTTGTGGCGTTGATTGAAGTAAAACATGTCTCGTCTGCACCTTATGATAATAATTTTTATCACGTTGCCGTGATCACAAAATGAAACATAGTTTGATTTTTTTCACTAGATCAGCCACTATTAGTTAATTCAGATACTCGTACATTCGATTACTGTTACGTATATTTCAATTTTTTTACATAGCCTGTGTCTCTTTTCTACTTTGCAATTTCCATTTCCTTTCAATACACGCATTAATGGTGACTAAATTTAGTATTGACTTTTGTGGTCCATTGCTGTTTACTCAGTTGCTTTATGCTATTAAGATTTGTTCTTTTTTTCATAGCAATCAATATATAGTAAGTCATGTCATTGTTTTTTTAAATATCTGTTATAAAATACGAGTAAGTAGTTATAGTAAGTAATAAATGATTTTTCTTGAATGTCTCTTTTATTTTATTCTATCATTTTTTAAGTAGATGTCAGTACTTCTCTCCTTTATTTAGATATTCCTTTCTAAAGGACTAGTTAATACAATAAGGCTGAGATAGATGGCGTCGTTAGTACCAGTTACTTTTAAGAACTGCACGTTATGTATATTATATTAAATTTGAATAAATAATTAACAATTTCTCTGCGGCGCTCATATATTGGATTGGGTGAGCGTTGCAGGAGGCAGACTAAGCTGGAACTTATTTCTCTAAACTGAAGGTGCTCCGACAATTGAGTGCGTATTGTACAACTTTTATGCTCACTATCTAAGGCTAAGTCCATTTATTATGAAATGTCACTGTTGTATGCAACAATACATAGAACTGATAAGGGGAGCTTGAGACGTTGAGGCTTGAGACGATTGATCGATAACGTACGGGAGGCAAAGAACACTAAGTAAGGCCATAATTAATGACCGCTTTTGAGAAACAAGATTTTTATAGTTAGGAAAAATAAACAAAACCCTTCTTGTTCACTTTGTATTTTACATCCATTTATAAAATAACAATACAGACATAAATTGGACAAAGAATATTTTTAATACACATGGGTATATATTTTAATACGCGTAAACAAATATTTGACTAGAAACGTTTAAGACTAAAAAGTAGGTACATCCATAATATCGATATTGTGTAATAAAGAGGTGCGGAATCTAAAATTACGTACTCGATAACAGCTGTTTCTACTTCTATTTTTCAATCCAAATGCTATGTGAGTTTCATAAATAGACTAGAATGTGCATTATATTAACTTTGGGATATTTTATATAGTGTTTAATTTCACAATGAAAAAATTACACACATTTAATTATAAAATAGGTATTTCATACATAGTTCATTGTAATATATAATACAAGATTTTTATTATTTTACATTATTATTATTTATGTACTTACTTATCAATTACGGTATAACATTCAGACACCGAATAATTAATGTTTTTTTTTTGTTTAAATCATATGTACACATTTACAGGACGTAATCATATTAAGTACATAAGTGCTTAGCAGGCTTATGGGAACATGATTTTTGTATACTCTTCAAAGAAATCATCTCTAGTTCATTTTTTAATTAGTAGTTTTTCGTGCCTCTTGCTAACTTTCGTAGGCCTTTTTTTCGCCCTTTACTTTTAGGAAAAAAATATAGTAGAATCGTAATAGCTAAGAACGTTTCAAACGGATGGGTAATTGTAACTGTAAACCCGTATTCTCAAGCGAGGGCGGTATGTAATAATGACGCAAATATTTCATGGCACGCATTAAATAAACTGGCTAACTTATGATACATTCAACGCAATAAAATTGTTTTTTTTTTATAATTTGTTTATGTGTATTGAGTTGAGTATATGATAATATGTCTGAAAATTTCTTTAGTAAAGGTGATAAATCGATCATGCTGTGTAGCAAGCTATGTGTGTGCGTATGTCTCCACACCTGTTTGTCGGATAGTAATAAAAAGCATGCCAGACGTAGGACTAACACAATTAAATAATTTTATCATAGTTTCCTTTTTTCATGTACATGTATTTTACATGCAAGCTCGATAAGTATGAGGTATGTGAAATTTTAATCTTCATCAGTAAAGTACCAAATCCATTTTGACTTCTTATCTAAACAATGGGAAGTATTATGTATGTATTTAAATGTTAGGCACATATTATATATAATAAATACTAATCAGTAATCACGAATAACTGGGGTGGAAATGTACCATTTCGTTAAAAGCTAAGTGCCTACAAAAAATAATCTATTTTAAGTTTGACATAATGTCTTATGAAACACTTGTTTCTAAATCGTCCTAATAATCTAATTCAATGCTATGTTACCAGTAAATTGTATCTAAATATCTTAAATATATGTACCTAACTGACCAGGTTACCTACAATGTACAAATTTCTTTTAAAGTCGGATTATCAATAAGATTATAAGTGCTCAGTAGTAATACTTTAATTTTTAATACCTACTTATTTTGTAAATCCATATATACTTACTAGGTCTGTAAATATTGTTTAAAATGGAAAAAAAAAACTATATTGTTTCAGTGTTCTATCAGCTTTTCGCGTTTAGCCTTAATGTCACTGAAAACAAGAGTATATTTGTATCTACATATCGACAACATATATATTTATTTAGAAAATAAGTTTTCTAAGTGATTTGTAATTGAAAATTATATCTTAATTTTAAATTATTTTTAATATAACACATGGAACTCAAGTAATGTTTAATCACTACTTAGTTGTTTATCTGGCGATGATGCAGAGTTTTTAGAATAACTTTTCTTTAAAACATACAGATACATTTTAACACATATTAGTATATTAAAGTACCAAAATCATTTATGAGGTTGCCTTCATTTGTTATTTTTATTACGTATTTACATTATGTACAATTAGTAGTTTAAATAGTTTTCCAATACTTAAAACAACAATACATTGATGTTCAATAAATTATATTCTCCACAAACCAAAAATAACTCAGTACCTAATTACATATTTGTACAAGTTTAAGCAGAGGTAGAACTTTAGGCAAGTGCTACTCCACGTAACGACAACTTAGCGATTTATGATTTACAAAGTCGAGTATTCCATAAAACGCTCTATAGTGCTCATCGTGTTAGTATTTGATCGTAATCCATGTATTGAGCTCACAGGGTCAGTCAATGGATTGACAAAGTTACTCATTGAATCCATTGTACTTGGCATCAAGTTTATTGGTTTATACATTGAGCTCATAGAGTTTGTCATTGAACCCATTGGCTTATTCATAGGGTTACTCATTATGTTTGGCTGTGTAGCCATTGAATTAATTGGGTTAGGATATGAATTCATTGAGTTAGTCATCGAACTCATTGGATAAGACAGTGGACTCATTGAGTTGGTTATTGTACTCATTGGATAAGATAATGAAGTCATTGTGTTGGGAATTGAATTCATAGGATTAGACAATGAAGTCAAAGAATTAATCAATAAGTTCATCGGATTTGGCATTGACGTCATTGAACCTGTCATTGTATTAAATGTGTTTGAGTTAGGCATTGAATTCATTGAGTTGTTCATAGAGTTCATTGGATTGGTCATGAAATCTACTGCGCTAGTCATAGGAGTCATTTCACTGGCAATTGCGTTCACTGGATTAGTCATTGAGCTCATTGGATTAATAATTGAATCCATTTGGTTACACATTGAATTTATTTGATTGGACATTGGATTCATTTGGTTAGTGATTGACTTCATTTGGTTAGGCATTGAGTTCATTGTGTTGGTCATTGTTGAATGTATCGGATTAGCCATTGAGTGCAGTAAATTAGTCATTGAGTTAAGCATGGCCGTCTCTGTATATGTGTGACTAGTATTAGTTGCTGTGGTCTTAACACATAAGTCCATAGCAGTATGACGCAGTCGCTGCCCAGGGTTTGACGCTCGGGCAGCGCTACGGCTGCTGGTAAATCAATGATCAGTACTAAAGTATGAGTTTTGCATTAGATACAGCTTATCAATTGGGTTCACTACGGCTCCTGTGCCGAGGTTTAGTGGCTCGTGGGCAGAGTGTGAGTTGTGCTGGTGCGGATGATGGGGTACTTCCAAATTCTGCAGGCTCATGGTATCCGAAGTACCTTCATCCAGTTGATCGAAGTTGCTTCCATCAAGTGATATATCGGAGCTGCAAAAGCTGTCACCGGAGTGTGCAGGATAATCTGGAATAATTAAATGTTACTCTGATCATTGTAATTCAAATATGTTTCTACAATGCATTTTGTTTCTATGAACGACTCCGTTGCTGTTATATCGACCATTTTTCTTCGAAAAGTTTCGTTATTGGCACTTAGAGATGTCTTTATTAAATAAATTCGTCTATGTTCAACTAAAAGTCTCCTCAAAATCAGTGAAGCCTTGCAGTTTGGAATAAATAATTTGTTACTATAGTCTGTTATGAAGCAAATCATGCGTTTCGGTTTAAGAGTAAAAATATTAGTACTTGTAATATTGAAATTTTAAAACATAGTGTAGTATCTGTTGATATAAATGTTTAGATTCTATTTATATCTACAAATTTGTTGAATGAGTGAGTCGTACGTAATATAAGTTGTTATCGATTTGAGTGTGAGTTTGCGAGTGAGACTTACCATCAGGAGAGTATGGCAGGTTAGGATTAAGAGGCTGGCTCGAAGCAGAGTATGCACCGTCCAGTCCCAAATAATTTCCATGCTCGCTAGATGGAGACTCTTGTTTGATGCTCTTTTCATCCTTATCTTTTTCCTTCTCTGTGTTTTTGTCACCTTCTTGTTTGGCTTTGCGCTGGATTTTTTTCATTTTGGCACGTTGGTTTTGGAACCACACTTGTACGACACGTACGCTTAAGCCTGTGTCCTTAGCAAGAGCTTCGCGTACTTTTCGGCAAGGTTTCGGGCTCACTTCAAACGATGCTTTGAACTGTCTGCGTTGAGCTGACGTCAGGATCGTTCGCGGCCGTTTCGGACCACGACGCCCATCCCTGGGTCGCTCCGAATCGTCAATTATCATGTCATCTTCTGCGTGTTGCATTAGATACATTTCCTTTTCGAAATCTTGTCGGCAAAATATTTGACCGGCTCTGATGACGTATTGTTCCCCCTTCTGCAGTGGCTGGCAGCACATGACACACACAAAGCATTGGATGTGGAAAACGTACTGCTGGGCGCGCATGACCATCTCTTGCGGGAGCAAGCGGTCGCCGCACCTTGTGCACTTGACCCCAAACAATCTAAGAACAAACAGAAAACATGACATCTCTTCTAGTTTTATACGCAAAGCTAATCGCCAGGCTTTTCGCTAGCATATCGCCGCACTTAGCCGCAAAGATCATTCGCAATGAATAATAAAATTATATTTAAGTAAAATAATGACTATGGATAGGTAGATGTGATGTGTGTAATTACCTATCGTAGTCAGGTTTGCAGTAGAGTTTGGCGTTGCGGGTGTAGCAGGTGTGGGCCAGCGGGCAGCCGCACACGCAGCAGCTGAGGCAGTGCTCGTGCCAGGAGAGCTCGCCTACCCGCATCAGATACCGGTCCTGAATCTTCTGACCGCATCCCTCGCATATCTCGACGATCTTCTCCCGCTTGATGCTGGCACTCAAATCTGTACAGTAGGAATCTATAATTAATAGTACCTAAGTGGTAGGTCATAAATATGTGAAAACAGGGCAAATTATTTTATGTAGATATGATAATAAAAAGCCATAAATAATGTTATCGTATCAGTGGTGTAACAGTGTCTGACGATTTTTCGAATAATAACCTTCATCTTGATTAAGTTTAGTATATTATAATAATTTAGACAGTATTTTTAGTCTATAAAAATTTATACATGACAGACTTTTATGAATCTAAGGTTTTTCTTGGGATTGTGACATTTTACTACTTTAAAAAAATATAAGTTTTAAAAAAATATATTTTTATTTCCACTGTTGCGTCTATCATAAATATTCTTGTCGCACTGTATCTTCGGGCATTTATCATAACATGCAACCATCAAAAATGGATCCCTGGGATTACGTCTGTCCGGTAGGTTGGTATCTACTCCATTGTTACGCCACGGATAGTTATTTATACCAGTATTAGTTATAAGTTATCCAGTTATGCGGGGTGATATACATAATTGGAAATGATGATAGTAGTTGAGTCTACACCGACACAAGTCTTACTATTAAATCTACACAAATATTTATTGGAAAATATTTCGCTATGCAGAAGGAAACAAAGTGAAGATTGCAATGCATTATTTAGCAGTTATCATCATTGTAAGTTATATATATTTGTATTGTTTATAAAATAATTTAATACAAAACTAACGTAGGTAACGTAGGTAGGTTTTACAAGTTGTTAAGTTATCTTCTTACTAGAAAATAAAAGACATTCTGTTGACTCGTTTATTAAAACTTTTGGCACAAAGTCTGCAGCTCACTTCGAGGGCAACAACCTTTGTTTACTAGCGTGAGCTATGGGTAAGTGATAGATACCTATATATGGATAGATCCTGGCTATGTAATTTAGTTTGCTTTTTAAACATATTTCACCAGGAAACTGTGTAGTTTTTATGTATTTAATTAGGTTTGCCTATTGGAGTACATATAAAAGTATTATACATATATAGGTGCAGTTTTTAGTGTAAGTATTAAAATAATAGACTTAGGTTGGTACATATATAACGTGAATATAAATCAGATTTATAACTTTTGTACGAAAAGTTAAAACGAATTGAACATTACAATTCAATTAAGTACTTATAAATTTGTGGATTGATTTTCAATACACGTAATTGTAAAAAAAACCTGGAATTTATGTGATTATAGTGCTTACTTTCATTGATATCGATTATATAGGAACTTAGTAATAATAAAAACACAAAAACAGAATAACGAAAGAAAAACTGTATTTCCCTATACCCCAGCTGTTTCACTGAGGCCATATTTATGAGGAAATAATTAAGACGGGTTCAGTGTCAAGCTATTCTTGCTGTCAAGACGTGTTAATGTTATACAATGCTGAATCGTGCAATTTTAACGTTGCTGATTGCTGATCAAAAAATAATATCCACGAAGGTGTATTTATATCATGGTGTGTATAATATATTATTATATTTTAATAAAATAATTTAGTTGCTTAGGTACATTATCTATGTTGTTTTGATGTAAACTAAAAGTTTCCTTACTAGTATTGAATTAAGTAAAGAGATCATGATGGATCACATCTACCAATTTAAGAATATTTTAACGTTTTTTTTTACCTTCAAGCTAACATTACAAACGTGACATGCGTGTATCTCTGTTTTCATGTATTAAAAGATATAATTTTATTTATAAATATATACCTAGGTTTAGCTAAAAATGGCGAGAGTGGGTCCTGTGGAAAAAAATCGTGCGGGCAATTCCACTCTCTCTTTCGTTGTTGATATGGGTATAGTGTTTATAATAATAAATGCCATCTAGACAAATTTAGAATGTTGTCATATGTTATATACAAATGAATAGTCAGTCGTTATCATATAAATTTTTTTATTCTGGATTATGGATCCAGATTTCATACACATTTCGGATTTTTCATCAGTGTAGTTCATTACTTTTTTTTTTATAATGAAAGTGTAAGAAACGGGCATGCAGGCCACCTGATGTTAAGTGGCCACTGCAGCCCCTGAACAACCACGTCTAACCTCAAATATAACAGAAGTTCTATTTAAGGGTGGACGCGGATGCGTTCCTACTCTTGAGGACTAAGATGGTCGCCTCCAATAATGTGTATTCGGCAACCACACCTCTCCAACCGAAAAACGATACATGAAGAACATGTTGCTTTACGGCGGGTTCTGAAGGTGGCGGAGGTGCCGCCCCGGGCGAGCTTTAACGGCTCTACCACTTTTAAAAAGTTGTTAGTTAAGTTAAATAATAATGTAAGTAAATATAAAGACTTTTACCCGAGCACAGCTGGGCCGAAACGCTTATATGAATTAATCGGGTCATACATAGATGAGCGACTCTCGAAGGCTTCACTTTGTTTTGTCTCAGTGAGTGTTGAGATAAGTAGCTAAAACAGGTATCGTTGTAGTACTTTGAGTAATAAAACAATATGTAATTCCCTTTGGACAGGAAATGCTTAGGATTACAAACTTTATCGAAGGAAATTGGAGTAAAACTTAAGGCGGACTTAGGAAATTCGTTAGACTTGTAAATTGGTAAGGTAGCGAGTTAGGTTCGAAGTTATTAGAATTAGTAGGAGTTAGTATTTAAATCACCTACAGCTCTTTTGTGAAATGTATCAAAATTCTTTGCAACGGTAAAATCTTCACGATTTGATCGAGGAAGTGCCATTCTCACACCCATGTCCAGCGTGGAGCAGATTTTTATTTTCTATAGAAATTTTGGTTTTTCGTTCCGTTCAATAATATGTATCTATACATATAATAAAACTGTAATGGATCACTGTCTGTACATGGCAAATATATTTAAAAATCATATTGAGGCGCCTTTATACACGCAAGGGAACCCAAAATAATGTTTTTTTCTGTTCGTCTGTATACTGTCTGTTTGTGCACGCTAATCGCAGAAACAGCTTAACCGATTTGCAGTTTTGAGAATTATATTTTGGTGGGCTTGACTTAACATTTAGAGCTTTTTTCATTAAAATCGTTTAACAAATAAAGAAGTCACGTTAATTTATACAACACGTAAACGAAGTCGCGGGCAAAAGCTCGTATGTAATAAAATATATATATTTTTTGAATTCAAAATTTTTATCATGTCATTACATCGGCTTTGATCGTCTATTGGCTAACGTTGACCGGAAGAAAAAAGACGGCAGAAACAGACACTTGGCGCTCCTTTTCAATATGTCGTTGATACAAGACATTTCAGATGATGTAGTAAATTAGCAGGGAATCTACAGATGGTAACAGATTGCCAATAAAAATATCTTATTTTTATTTACCATCTGTAGATGAAATTTTCTCTTGAAGTCAATTATAAATCCATTGCTATTCTTGAGGCTTGCTCGTTTCATGGGTAAAGCCGGCCACTACATCTTCCAACCGATTGCAAGACTTTTTCACAGTAGAAATGGGGATGAAAATAGTTCCCAGATAAAATTGAGCAAGTTCTATTATTTGCCATACATGGTTTTGTTATAAAAAACATGAATGAACGAGTAAAGTTAAATTGACGCCATTACGTTTCTTCCAGAAAATCAATTCATTATGTCAAAGTGAGAGCGAAAACGGTCTCTATTCCCGCAATAATACTCAACTTAGAGGATTCCCAGGAGGATCATAGGAATCACGTAGACGTAGACGTAAAGCTGTATTTGAAGACGTTTTGCCACTCGCCACGATCCTGACGAGCGAGTAATACGATTGCTCTGAACCCGAAATTGATTTCGTGGCAACGCCCGAGGTGGCGCGTGACCGCTCTGCGCCCTGTATACTAATGGACTGACAAACACTTTCGCATATATATCCAGTATCTTCTAGAGATTTGCATTTGCTAGTTCGTCCAAAGAAACACATCGCCACTATCATAATCTGCTGTGAATCATTCTTGCTTATTTGATACGTAGCAGTTTTCCCAAGAAACAATACTTGCCATATAATTCTTTGTGAAGTAATTCTTGTATTTTGGCTGAAGAGATGTATTTGCTGAGATTTAATTTATCGGGTAATCTAGTAATTATAAGTTAACCATTACATGAAGCGTACTTGTATAATGGGTAATTTATAATTACTACACACTGACCCGTAAATCTCAGCAACTACAAACGAACATAATTTCTAGGTGTTGGCCGTACAGCCTCTAGTTCTATAATTGAAGATTGAAAATACATATAAGCCAAAGTATCGTCTTTCAAGAAAAAGTTATAAAAACTAAATGGACGCAAATCGTGGGGTTTATCCGATTTTTATGTTTGTTTTTCATATTTATGTTTGACTGAACTCTATCACGTAATACAATTGATGTACATATAGGTACATACATGTATATATGCGTGCGTGCGTGTATGCATGTATGTATGCATGTGCACACGCTCACACACACGTGTGCCTGTGTATTTTATCACATATGTATAGTCGAATAAACAATAGTCAGATGATGATAGTGATGGAAACGTCTTCGACCTATCAATTTAAGATTTAAATTCTTGGCGGCCAACTCGTGGTAAAATAGTGCGTCACGTAAAACTGAGTGCTGAATTCAAAAACGTGTCTCCTAAGCCCTGACGATGCGTTATGATTTCTGTGAACACGAAATAGATTTCGTGCAGACGTCTCAGATGGTACGTGATCATAATGCTCTCGGTACTGACATGAAGATGTATGTGACTGGAACGTCGACCGTCTCGACCTAAATTGAAGAGCGTTAAAATCCAAATCATGAAATGTACAAGTGACATATGACTCAATATTAATAACTACATTTCATATTAATAACTCCACTTAAGCTTAAAATTGACATAATTTATTAATCAATTTTGACATTATAGTTTTTTATTATTATACTGCTTCATTGTATTATAAATTGTAATTATAATTATTACTACATTGTAACGTATTAGTTGTACTTTTAGCAAATGCTAATTGGAAATTGCAATTATTGTGATATTAGCCTACGTTTTAATTAAATTAAATTGCTACACCCTTCCAGGGTTTGATGCCATTGTATCAAAATTTGTAACACCAATATGATGTTTATGCATGACGCAATAAAGAATATGAATATGAATATGAACATTTACATATAAATGAATAAATGTACATGTACATGTACATGAACAAGAACACGAACACGAACACGAACACGAACACGAATATGAACATGAACATAAACATGAATATAACTAAGTTAAGCCCCGCGGTTTCACTCACTTTTAATAATAATACAATGGGATGACAAGGGGTAAAACTATTATTTGACCGAACTACCGTCGACGAATAATACACCGTAAAGTAATTCTTGCGCTTTGATCAAAGAGATGCAGTTGTTGACTACAAAAGCGACGCTCTCAGTACTCAGAAGAAGAAACGCCTCTGTACATCACGTCAGTTAGGACTAGCGTGTTGTTTGATCAATATTGAGGACTATAGGCTGTAGACACCTTTTAACATCCGGTGGCTTATACGTTTGTTTGTGACTTTCACAACATAAACACAAAAACAGAGAATCAGAGCGTGATGTTATGTAATAAAATATTGTTTTGTTTGAATTGTTTTTTTTTGTATAGATCTGTTTAAGATAAATAATCCAACGATGCATTATCTTCGCGTAACTTCAGCAACTTAAGTGAAGCAGCGCCAGTCCCATATAGCCTAAAGAGGACAGGAATTTTCCAATTCGCTTGGTATCTATCGTTATAATTGAATATTTTCTGTGTACGTTGAAGCATATAAGTAATTCCGATGTATGAAACTAAACTACTGTTTACTGTAAAGTAAACTAAACTACTGTTTACTGTAAAGTAAACTAAACTACTGTTTACTGTAAAGTACAATAAACTCATACTTACAAATAAATCTGTACAAATAAAAGTACTTAATATTTGTTAGGTTCAAGTAACCAATATATAAAAGTGTAACTTTGAGTCTTTTGTTTATGTTTCTATGATGCAAAAACTATTCCTACTCCACATACTACGGGCTGCGTGTAAAATAAGCTAGCTCCATATGTTAAAACTAGTTTTATTTCAAAAATATGCAGCGGCATTTCGTAAAATTTAAAAATTCATACGATGGAATGACGCAAATGTTGCTACGTGTTGAAGCTCGTGTTAAATAAAAATGGAAGTCGAAAACAACACGGGACGTATGTACGAATGACGTGTGAATTCAAATACTAAAGTTGAATAAATTTACTTTTTTATGAAATTATACAAGGTAAGCTTATAGCTTAGTATTAAAAGTGCACTGAAGGGCACAATTGTTTAACACTTTAAATGCGGCGCTCGTATATTACATCGGGTCAGTATTCCGGGAGGCGGTATTAAACTGGAGCTTATTTGACTAGACTGTTGATTAATTGAATTAATTGAAATATTGCATTTTTAGCATCGGTGCATCATCTACGAATACTGAGACATAATATCCGGCCATAGTTTTGTAGCGCCAACGTAAACACAGAACTTTTGTGCGCCCGAAATCCATTCACATTTGTCCCTACAACACAGGTGTATACAAACCGCAAGCGCGACGTGTCATCAGCAGCATATGAATAAGCCTTGTGGCTTATTCATGTCTCACCATTTTAGGCTTGAAGATTACTTCAGAGATAAACTGTCGCGGAGTCAACTTATACCGATGCTCCGTTTTGGAGCGAAGCTCGTGTTGGTCTAATATATACCACATGTATGTGGTATTTTTACTCCCTTCACTTTTTCGTATATTTATGCATGCATTGAAATATATATCATTATATGCGGTGTTACGTGAAATGATCGATTTAGAGCTACACGACCTAATGCAGGATCACTAGACCCCTTTAAGGACCAGAAAGCAAAGACGGAACCCTCGAGGCCTAAATAATCCCTACCGATCTCTTCCCTCGCGAAAGCCATTAGAAAGCACCAAGTAGGAGGAGATAATTATGTGTAAGTGTAGGTGTAGGCGTCCCCCTTTTCGTTGGTTCGTAGATCTTTTATCGACTGCATCAGATATTCCAGCTTTATATAAAATTTCTTACATGGTGTGAGAGGACATGGTGACTTATCAGATAGGCTGCATAAAAAGGAAAGTGAACTTAAAGGTCTTTTCATACCTGGGCAAAGCCGTGGGTTTTGATCCAATAGTGGGATAAAAAGAGCGACATAATGCTATTCGAAGTACGCCAGTCACCCGAGTTAAGCTTCAAGCGCGTACAACAACACAACTTGATTTATTCCTTCGGTATTGTCCTATTGTGCCGCTTTTGATACTATCGGCCAGTATTTTGAACATCGTTCGATACATCAAAGGTAGCAGTTTAAAGGTAAAAAGAAAATTTTGTCTCGTCTAGTGATAACCTAGATATTTTTTATCATGAAGCACGAAATCGCTACTATAGTTGAATCAGGCATAGAGCATAACCATACTGATTCAATAGCAGTGAAAATATCAATTATTCCCAAATATATCTATCGAACATTTTTAAATTGCCCGTTCTCTGACAAAACTTGTGAAATGCATTTAATTGATGATAATCTTGGAAAATTGCTTATCTGAAGCACGGAAACTGTCCACTGTCACCGATCAGATATTCTTTCTTTTTTCTTGTTTTCTTAGCTCTTTGCGCTTCTTTTTCTTTTATCACTGATCGTTTACTACTAAGTGCGCTTCCACTTGTGTCTTATTTCTATCTCATAACATCGATGTTAAATGCTGTTGAATTACGATTGTGGTGGCAGTATTTTCCAATCGAAGTATAGTTGTACCAGTTGTAAACTACCATAACCTATTTACTTTAAATAGCCAGTAAATATTCGTTATTTCATACCTTGTGATTTTTGGTTAGTTGATATCGAATGATGCCTGAATTGCCCTCCCGAGGAATGAACACACAGTTCGTTCCCCATGATTCATTTATCAATCGCCAGCATATATCAGGCTTTCACGTCATATCCCAATGTGTTTATAAACAACAAACAAGAAGTTAGTTTGGTGCGTATCAAACTATACACGTATAAAACATATTTTTTGCGTTTTCAGTAACTTTTTATTAAGAGTACTTATATTTCCATATTTTTTTGTGAGAACATTAGCAAACGAGCATGCAAACCACCTGATGGTAACTAGTCGCAGCCTAGACATCAACGTACAGCCATAAACACGACTGAAATCCTATCTGAGCTCGAACGTAGATACGTTATTACTCCTCAGGACTATGATGGTTGCGTTGCTTCAAAATGTAGCCGGCAACCGCACCTCTCCAATCAAAACACAAGTAATGATTTACGGTGGATTATGGGAGCGGCGATGGTATTTCCCCAGTCGAACTTCGTGCTGATGGGTACAGGTAACATTAATACAGATAATACATTAATTGGCACGGACAACACGTGGATCAATACAGTGATCAACTGGACAATATCTTGATTGCTACAGTTAATACACTGATGATACACCCGTGATACCCTGATTGGCATCCATAACAGGGTGATAATACGCTGATTAATAGAGATAATATAGTGATCAGCTATACAATATGTTGATTAGTACAGATCATACACTGATTGGCTTGGATAGCACGTTGATTAACACATATGTTACAGTGATTGATACAGATAACATGTTGATAAGTACAGATAGAACACTTATTGGTACAGATAACATGTTGATTAGTACAGATAATATACTGATTGGTACAGATAACATGTTGATTAGTACAGATAGAACACTGATTGGTACAGATAACAGGTTGATTAATACAGATAATATACTAATTGGTACAAATAACATGTTGATTAGTACAGATAATATACTGATTGGTACAAATAACATGTTGATTAGTACAGATAATACACAAATTGGCACAATTACATGCCTAGTGATACAGATTAAATTTTGATTATCACAGACTACATGCACGAACTGCCTTATAATACGCATGGATTGGCTTACTTACATGCTTTTAAGCACAGACTATGTACTGATTGTCACAGATTGCACACATCGATTGCCACAATTTACACATTAATTGGCACACAATAAGCATCGCTTACGAACAAATACATTCTAATTCGTTCGACTGTTAGTTTTTAATGTTTCTGCCAGGTTTCTTTTCTCGGTTAACCTTAGCCAACATTGTTTAAAGTCTATGAACTAACTTTACATTTTAATCTTGACATTCATTAAGTATACGTAAACCTATATAACATGTTTGAATTTGAAATACAACGAGGTAATGTCGCCAGCGTTTTGGGAACTCATCCAAGTGTCAGCAAGTTGGATGAAGCTTTTTATATTTACAATAATTGAATTTAACATTTAATTCGAACGACGGCTGAATTACTGTCTTGAATTTAAGTATTTCTTTTTTTCTCGCCCAATTTAGAAAAAAACAACTTGACTTATTATGCACCAAAACCCTTTCAGAAATCATTCTACCTGTTGTTAAAGACTGTGAGAACTCCGCCAAGTACTTTTTGAGTATATCGCGAACAGACAGACAGATGCGACAGGGGATTTTGTTTTATAACATTTAGAAATTAAATAAGGCTATATTAGGAAAACAAATGTAACCAAGAGAATAAGGAATATAAATATAGACACGTAACGTTTCAAACGATTTCCTTGCGAGTGGGAGGAAGCTCCCCATATAAAAACTAAATTAAACGTATAAATGGGATCCTTCGGGAACCGTTCCCTGGAATAAAATGACACGTTTTTCATACTTGTTCCTTCTTGTACCTGCGTGAGTTTTATTTTTATTCAGTAAAATTGACGTTACTATAAATGGTAGAAGTTCGATAAGGGAGGTATTACTTACAACCGCTAATCCACCGTGTCGTAATTGTGCTTCGTTTAGAGTGAAGCACTTACCAAGTAAACTTTTTTATTATTATGAAAGAGTATGAAACGAGCATGCAGGCCACCTGGTGTTAAGTGGACATTGCAGCCCATTACCAACCACGTCCAATCTCTAATAGAACAGAAGTTCAATTTAAGGATGGACGCGGATGCGTTCCTACTCTTGGGGACTAAGAAGGTCGCCTCCAATAATGTGTATCCGGCAACTACACCTCCCCAACCGAAACACAATACATGAACAACATGTTACTTTACGGCGTGTTATGAGGGTGGCGGTGGTGCCGCACCGGGCGAGCTCTAACAGCTCTACCACCTGTAAAACGATTCATTGTTGACATTACTATCAGCGGTAGAAATAGTACTATGGGGGAGGTACCATCGCCACCTGCTAATCCGCCGTGAAGTATTTACGTTTTGGTTAGAAAAGAGCGGTTGCTAACTAAACTACCTAGCTTTGAGCGAAGGGGCTATCTCAGTCCTCAATGCAAGTATATACGAGATCAGGTGGAACTTCCGTCCTTCTTGAGGTTGTATCCGAATGTCCATGGGCTGCGGCGAAAAAATAATATTCCGATGTAAGCCTACAGCCTACGTGTAACCTACAGTTTACCTGTAGCCTACAGGCTACATGTAGCCTACAGGTTAACCGTAACATACAGGTTACCTGTAGCCTACAGGCTAGCTATAGCCTACAATAGATTGCTACTGTTCTCAGCGACAAAACGAAATTTACCTCCGTTGTGTTATTAAGAAAGTAAGAGTTTAAAGTTTCTCTCAATGGAAGATAGAGAATTAGTTAACAATTATATCAACTTGGATGATAAATTTCACGTTCGACCCAAATTGTTCAAATTGCAGCACAAATCGCTTCTATTAACAATTATTCCCGAGGGCTGTGCGGCGCGTAAATTACGCAAATGATCACGTGACGTCACCGCGCCTGTTGTTCCCGGTATTAATAATGCGACAAATTTTAATAATGGCTGCTATCCGTAATAAATTGCTAGGCGTGTTAATTATGAAGATACAATTTGAACTGAACAATTAGATTTTTAAGTGAGTTCATCTAAGTTTTTGTAGAGTTTGACTGGGGAGAAAGTACTGCTGTGATAATGCGCCGTAAAATACTTCTTGTGTTTCGGTTGCGAAGATATGTTTCCAGCTACACTTTTAAGCGAGGTGATAAGCTCAGTCCTATAGAGGAGGAGCGTATGCTTGACGTCAGGCCGGACTTTAGTCCTATTTGAAGTTGAACGTGGATATTAATGGACTATAGAATATCTTTTAAATTTGCGTGGTGTACATGGTCGTTTGCTAATCTTCCAAAAAAATATTTTAATCCCGGGCTACAACGTCCTAAAATCGCAATCTAAACATAACAATTGTCAGAAAATTAAACTCAATGAGAAGAAAGTAGAGTTAAAAAACAAAAGTAACCGAATAAACGGGAATCGTTATGTTTCTTGCAAACAAACAGAACCACAGATCAGACAATAACCATCAACGATAACCATTCGGTTATGGTTGAAATTTTAAAATTGGTAAAAGTTAAAATTTTGTACCAAGTTTAAGCTTTGGACAATTTTATTGCGAAAGTTTTAGAAGAATGTTTTAAAATAAAAAAAATATCAATTCGCACTGTTGTTTTTATCAGAACAAAAATAAAATATTGATATATATTTTTTTTTACGAGAGATATATCACTATTTTATGATAGGCTTGACTTGTGTGTGAAACCTAGTAACCGCGACTTTCTTATCTTACTTTATATTTTTATTGTTAAAGTAGCAAACGAGCATGCAATCTGATGATAAATGTCTGCAGACCATGAACTTCTATGCCCAACCTCAATCAAGAATAAAGTCTTGTCTGACGTCGTGCACAGATGCGTTGCTACTCCCGAGGACAAAGATGGTCGCCTCGCTTCGAAGTGTAGCTAGCAACCGCACCTCTCCAATAGAAACACAAGTAATGCTTTCCGTGGATTATGAGGGCGGCGGTGGTACATCCCGGGTCGAACTATAATTCTATTGACCTATCAACAGATACACGTAATGTTTATTAATACCATATTCTTTCTTCCAAAACCATAATGACAGTAATGCTATACATAAGTGCGAAAGTGAGAAAAACTACTCCAATTATAAAGTTTGTGCGTCCTTACGTTTGTTGATGGTTGTTTGATAATCAGCTGTTGCGTGTTTTACTATTCTAGTGTTAAATACTTGAGAATATTAGTTTGTATACTTAAAATAAAAAGATGCTGAAAACTGAATGAATTTTTTTCAACATATGTTATAAATACTATGGAAGTGAGATTGTTAGATGGATGAATGAGGAGTAGTAAGTCAAATTAAAGGTACGTTTGATTTTTGGAAATAATGTGGCAATATTAAAACCGTGATATTATTACTCGTTTCGTCACACAAAAAAAAACAAAAAAGATGAGAGGTGTCAAGGGACACCCGGATGGAACGAAGTTCCTTTCGATTAATTAGTGAAGGAAATGTGGTAAAAATTTATTTCTTTAAGTTATAACAATAATTTATTATTATTTTTTATTATTTATTTTGTACAAAAAACCTGTATACACTCAACAAAAATAATCGTTGCGACACCTCACTGTTCAATGCAAAATAGAAAGACGAATCGAAAATGTCTGGCTTGCTTTCTATGAGAGAGAGAGATAGAGACAGACAAGACGGCTTATAACTATAGCAAAAAGTGTCGTTACAACTTTTGTTCTTAATTTTTTTCCTCTAGCCCCCTTTAGCAACGCGCGATAAGGAACTTCGTTCCAAAAATATAATTAGTAAAAAAATCAAAGCAATCGACGCACGTGATTATGGCGCAGCTTTGTAGCCTTTTAAAGGTGGGAGAACTATTGTTTGACCGGGGAGGTACCACCCTCGACCTCATAATCCGCCGTAAAGCATTACTTGTGTTTCGGTTGGAGAGATACAGTTGCCAGCTACACTTTGCAGCGACGCCATCTTAGTGCTCAAGAGTAGCAACATATCTCCGTTCGAGCTCAGATAGAATTTCAGTCGTGTTTGTGGTTGTACGTGGATGTCTATAGGCTGCGACTCCTCAACATCAGGTGGTTTGCATGCTTGTCTGCTACTCTTGTCACGTGGAGAAAAGCCTTGTGACCCTTTTAGGACTTAATTTTATATGGATAACATATGCGGTACGATATACTGATGATGCTTATTTACGGGAGAGAGGCGCAAATAATTCCGTCGTCCTACGCACCGTCATGTGTACCTAAGTTTCTATAGATAACATGCGCGATGCAACACATTATATACCCACTACGTAACTGGCAAAAGTTTGTTCCAATAGTCACGTTTTAATTGAAAATAACCAGCTGAGGTGGAGACAAATAATACGTTGTCCCGTAGGAACTTACCCTTGAAAGTATTGAAATATATTTTACGATGAATAAGTGTAATAATCCCGCTGTATTTTTCTAAGAACTAGCAAGGTATCGTGTCACTTTCATGGAAAGGTACGACTCATTTAAGTGTCCTTGTTTTTCCCAGTAAGCGATCCCTGCTTCCCGTGAACCAACTTTATATAGAACAGAGTACCAACTAAATACAAAAAATATTACTATTCCAGACGACTAAAATGATGGCGATATTTTTAAATGAACCAGGGAATATACCTTTCTAGAGAAATATTGGAATTGCTTCACTATAGAAACTGGTATGTGATTGGTGTACCTACTGAATCGACGTATTTAGCGTTACGAAAACCAAAACAGCAAAGCTCATGAAAATTTATTATCTGGGATCAACCATTAAAGATTGATCGAGTATACAATACGTCGAACAACGTGTTGTACCATATTAATTGATGCGCTAAAACTGAGTACAAATTTAAAATTATCTTGAAAAAATAACGCTTAAGCTTAAAAATCGAATACACTGGATAATTGGATATCGTTTTAATATCTAATATCACGCTGGAACGACACAATCTCCTCCAAAATGCGGGTTTAAAAAGCCCCGAGCCTGACGACCATTATATATGGTTATTCCGTGATCCCGACGCAACATGTACCGAGTAACGGAAAATTGAAGAGCAAGTGGCGACTTTGTAGCGCAATGGCTTTTTGAAATTAATTTGAACCGGGTTCATAGTGCGCCAGTTGAATAGATGGAAGTTGGCTCTAATTTAAAAGGATATTGTTTCGGAGCTTCAAGGCAGTTTAAGCGTTGAAATTTAGCACGCTTTTAGGCAAGAGTAAAGTTATGAAATGTGACTAAAATTATTATATTATTTTGTGGTTTTCCAATTCTCCAGGATGGTTAAGTTTAAGAAGTAGTTAATTTTAAAATTGCTGACAGAAAAAGGATAGACATTGAGTATACTTAAGATTTTTCTTCCAATCCTAGATTTTTTATTTTATAATTGGCTTATTAAATCATAAAAAAAGTGATTTGTAATACCACACTCGATTGTCAATGTTGAAAATTTCTGCAAATTAAAGTTTGTAAAAGTACACTAGTATTTTCAAGAACATGTTTTTTTGTCATATCATAATAATAAATCTACCAAGTTTGAACAAAATAATTATCTTAGCTGAAAACTACAACTTTGGCTTTTACTAGGGACTAAGATGAAGTGCCTAGAAAACTTACATTATCCTTACCAATTCTTTCAAGCCGTAACACAGCATTACTCTACTGATAAGCGGAAATATAAGGAGAATTTCGATCTTTATTTAACCCGTGGATGCTGTCAGAACGAACACAATCCATGAGTTGGTTCGAAATATCTGGCAATTGTAAATCATTAAATGTGTACCCATTGTATAGTAACATGTATTAATTCTGTGATGATATTCGTTTAAAATCATATACAGCGTATCTTTGAAAACTAGAGCCATTGTATCTGCTCTTAAAATTGCACTTATTAAAAGTACTAGAATAGCCTGGTACCATACCGTATGAGAATTCTCCTTCCTGTAGATTTTTTAAATTAGGCTTTTATTATAATTACTTTTATGTTATTTCTTTTACTACGGGCTAACACAAGTGCTGTATTTACGTCGGCGCTACAAGATTCAAGGCGGACATTATGTTTGTATATTCGTATATTCGTGGTTACTACACTGATGCTAAAATATATTTGAGTGAATTGTCGGCGTATCCCAAACTCCCAACTCGATGTAATATACGACTGCCGCAGCCATTATTAATTAATTATGTAAATAAAGGATGTAAAATTCAGAATGTCGAATTGCAAACCCAATTCTCTTGCATAAGGCTTTTTGAAATTAATTTGAGCAAGTCCAAAGTGCGCCGAGGTTGAATGGATGAAAGTCACCGCTAATTTAATGGGGCATTGTTTTCAAAGTTCAAGTAAGTTATAGTTAAAACTTGGGCTACATTTTAAGACCAAGAATGTCTTTGTTGGCTATTGGCTCTATCTACGCTGTTATAAAACTGTAACAAGGTCTGAACATTGCAGATATTTTACAAATTAATTATCACTTGCTTCATCGTTCAGAAAATAGCTATATGCAGTTACCGCTATTATACATATATAGTCGCCAATGCATCGCTGGCCTTAAAATATATCTCTTTTTGCAGCAATTTCAAAAAAACTGTATGTCAAAGTGCTCTAGGAATACATCAGTAAGGAAACGTTTCCGATATTTGTCTCATATCTCGGAAGAGACAATAATGATGCAACTCGAGCTGTCTTTTTACTCGAGTCACTCGTGTGAATTTGTCAAACTCGTACTCGATTAAAAATAAAGACCATTCGAGTCTCTACGCACTCGAGTTACGGATTCAACTCGGCGCATCGAGTTGATTCTGTTGCCACTAGATGTCACTATGCTGCTCTATTTTACTTATCTATGCTACGCTGGTACAAACTAAAACTGACAGTTAAACCTGTCAGTTTTAGTAAGTTTGAACTTGCATCTCTTAGTTCACTGCACTTTACATTTAGAAAAAAAATGATTGATTGATTGTAAACTTGTAACTCGAGTGCATGTTTTTACTCGAGTGACTTCAAAACTCGAGTGTGACTCGAGTGAGGTAGTAAAATTGCTCGAGTGGCTCGAGTCATAAGGTACTATTCGAGTCGCATCACTACGAGACAATACACATACCTATCCGTGCAAAATAGACACTGGTTCAGTTGATGTGCATGAAACCTAATTTTAATTCCAATATACAATTTTCCATTATTTTTTCAAAATTATGTAAAGTCTACATATTCTTTTGAAAGTGTAGATCCTAAATATTACTTAGATGGGGATGATTTGTCTGAAACCCTTTCTCATTCCGAAAAAAAACCCAATTCTAGTAGTATGTTTTTTATGTTTTACTTTTATCTTTTTATAAATAAGCCGACGAAAAGGCAGACGGATTACCTGATAAAAGGCAGACGGATTACCTGATAAAAACAGACACCGTTGCCCATGGATATATGTATGTAACACTAGATGAGTTGTATAGAAGAGATTTCTGCACCCTATTTCAGTGTGCGGGGAATAGTCCAGAAGG
>DWON01001522.1:0-24096 GCA_018251015.1 Phocides pigmalion okeechobee
CACGTTTTTTATTTCAATGCTACTAACGTTATTCGTCTCAATGAATGATTGTTTTATTTTTTTAGAATTTGAAGGAAAATAAGATTTCATATTTTTTAAGTACGTATACCTTAAGACTTGCGAAATGGTAGACTTAAACTTGAAAATTTTATGGAAAACTCTCAGGCGTACAAGTTTTTTCACTATGTTTTTGATGTTTTCCTTACCGTTTAAGTAATCGCTTTGTAATAAGCCCATAGCTTAAAAAATAAAAGTGTATGTCGGGGATTTAAAATCCAGAGTTCAAATTAGAAGCCGAAGTTACCATTAAATAATTACTGCCTCTTCCACGGGCTTCCATTATTGAGTATTATTTCAAATAATGTTTCCTTAAATCTCAAGATATGTTCCCTGCGGAACCGTATCTGTAGAGCTTCGTTCGAGCAACCCGATTTTTAATTTTTGAAACAACTTTGCGAGCTCGTTATCAAAAGCGGACGCCGGGAGCCATGTCAATCGCTTTGTGTGCTTTAAATTAAATAGCTACAGCGATACGTGCGAAGCTTTGGGCGGGCCGAATCCAATATTAATGTGATAGAAGCAATTTGGACGATTCTGCCAGTCATCGGGTCGGCGGAGACAACCCGTGACTCGGTGCTACTTGGCTACAGGTCTAGATTTTATCATTTATATCATGTATACACGTATGTCGAAGTGACAGCTTAGTGGTAAGGTCCCCGCTTCTCTCACGAATCTGGGGTTCTCTCGCTCGTACGAAACTGGCCAAATATTCTTATTTCCATCGTTACCAATAATAGAATTACGAAGATGATGTAATTTTTTGATTCATAAACATTTATCAAGCATATACATTATCCTCTGTTATTTTCATAGTTCGTTGGCTTTTTTGATAAATCAAAACTTGTGTATGAAGTAGCTTATACACTAGAATTTTTTAATAGAAATTACAACTTAAAATTCAATCTATAAATTGCAAGATGATTCATTTAAATTAAACCATAGACTTAATAAAGGTTGTATATAAAGAGGTGTATCATAAAACATCTTGCAGGTAGTTATAATAATTCCTAAGTTATAATCAAAGGTAGAACAATGTTATAGTCGTATGCGCCAGAACCAACACCATACTTGATACGCCATACTTCGGCCTCACGGACATGAGTAGTTTAAGGCTTCTGTTGTCTGATTTAGTAAGAGGCATATGACATTAAGAGACTATACCTAGTTCCTAAGATTAGGAAATCATGTCTTTATCAATGCATTATTATCTCACTACTGGGCACAGGCCTTCTATTAGAATGAGAAGGTCCAGGCCTCCGGTCATCACGCTGGTCAGGTGTAAATAGCTAGACTTCAAACATCTTTCAAAACTTTATGGGTAACTCTCACGATTTTTTCTGACCATGTCTTCCTTTACCTTATAACAATTGAATCTTAATTACTTTCTAATCAAGCTAATCACGTATGCATACACCTAAGCTAATTAGCATTTTTTATTCAAAGTACAAGATTTACAAAACTCTCTAACTTCACTAAACCATCAGCGACGAATAATCACCAAAAAACGCACTTTGTAAAAAATGTAATTTACAAATAATAGCTTAAAGTACTCACAAAATTTAATTATTTGTGTTACGTATCTTCAGTAGATTGAATTTATGTTCCTGAAGTATTGTTTTGTCAAAAGTGTGAATTAAGACATTCGAGGTCAGTAAAGTATACAATTTTTTTTTCAGAATTTTATTCTATTTTCTTGTCTCTATCATAAAGACTTCGACCATTCATTTCAAGAAAAAAATCCGCATCCAGCAATGACATATCAAATAAAGTTATAGACAGGTATGTTGAAAGATGGAATGCTTTGTCCGTATTTATTAAATCATGATAATTTAATTAATTTCATTTTGGATTTTAACGAAAATAACAAAACACATGACATGGGTGATTCAATTTTCAATTTTAAGAAGTAATCTTTGTTTTTCAATTTTTAATCAATAGTAATGTACTACGTTTATTCAAGCCCAGTATTGTTTATAGGTACGGCAGACATTTACATAAATCAAACAATTAAATAAAGTTTTAATTACCGACGGACGACGGAGCGTTTTTATATCATTGTGTGTGGCGTTGAATATTCATTGTCGCGTCACTGGCTCTGTTGCGCTTTACGTTTTGTGCGAATCGTGGAAATATTATTTTCATTAGTTTTATTGTGACAGTCGTTACAACCTCATTTTATGAATAAGTAACTAGGTTTTTACTGAAATAAAATAAAAATAGGTCGTCTTATTGATTATCCAAATCATTAGGTATCATTTCCATTATTTTCACGCATACTGGATTTGGATAGCATCTGCCGAAAATTGTAATTTAATAAAGTTGAGATAACCTATTCATAATAATCTGTTGTTGAGCAATGATATTATTATAAAATTAATTAATTAATTAATAAAATTAGTTTACCATTGAAAGTAACTAAAATTGAGTGATAGAAAATATGTTTTTTGCAAGGTGAAAGAACCTATACGGTTCACCCGAGGAGGTACCAACGGCACACCTTAAGGCAACCACCTTAATCCTTACAAGTAGCAACTCATCTGTGATCAACATCGATTGTGATCTTTGTTCCTTATAGAGTTGGTTACAGATGTCCATGGGCGGTATTGACTACTAACCATCAGATGGAGTGCGGTTTTCATGCTTCCATTCTGTAAACAAAATAAGCATTACATTATTTTAAAGGATTACTGGGTCAGTTAAGGACCTATATTTAACCTCCGAGATTGACGTTAAAATTCTTACAACCATGTTATCACTGTCATTGAACTACAAGTTGAACAACTTATTGTAGTATTCATATATAATTTAATTAAATATTTACATTTTTATCGAGAAGGTACCATCGCGAGACTTATTCGTAGTATGAAGCAATTTTTGCTTTTAATAAGAAGTCGCATTACATCGACATCAATTGCAAGAATTAAGAACTTTTTTGAGAAAGTCACATTAAATTAAAAAACGTTATTCATCGTTAAATTTTTGTAATGTTAATAATAAAAAATGTAATGTGACACATATTTATAGCTGTAGGTAATATCGGTTTTACAGCGTTACGTTCTAAATAGATAATTAGCTTGCATTATGTTGTTGCTTTTAACCTCAGTTGACTAAATAATTCCTGTTTATGATGACACCTAATCCCATATGAATTAATGTGAGTTCCCTGAACGGTAGTATCGGGAGGTGTTATTTCAGATCCATCAGGCCGGCAGTTAAACAAAAATAGCCCAGTAACACAAGTCACATTCGATTTAAATACACAAATTTTTGAAAACCTCTGTTTATTCAAGCTAAAGCACGCGTCGCTCGACGGCTGCTGTTCAATGTGAACGCTCCCTACTCTATTATTTATTTCATTTCGTTAAACTTTAATCTTTCCTTTTCCGAACGTTGAATTCACTAAAGTTTATCAATAATCGTACTTTTCGTATCAACATTTTTGCCTCTTGTATTATATTATAACACATTTACACCTCAAATGTACTAAGTAGGCGAAGGAAACAAAATAAAACGCAAATTATGAAATAAAATGAAATAAAACATGAAGTATTAGCATGAATATATTCGTAGAAACCTATCGTTCATGCGCGCAATCGGCGCTTTTTATTCTGATGTATTCACAATAGGTAAAACGAGGGTGAAATTTTTAAATTTAACGTCAAATTTATTATGGCGATCGCATTAAATGACCGGTGGGTCGGCGTGTCGGCATGAGTGGCGGGCGAACGGCGCGGACGCGTTCATAAATTTGAATATGGAAGTGAGTTCTAATGGCGTCGCTGTTTATTTTTACTGCACCCCCAGAGCTGTACGGCCGAATGCGACGCCGAATTTATTTCCATGCATTTTAATATCTCCCTCTGAATAGCTATTGCCATTTTCACGCGGTTTTATTGTGGGCCCTATAGAATACACAGACCTATATATAAGTTACGTTCCTTGTTTTGTAGGCGCGCTTTACGATCGAGCGATGGACAATATTGGACGATGAAGCCTCGTAAGGTTTCGAGGGACACGGGCCGTAATTAGCCGAGGATCGGCGGGACATTTATGGAGGCGATAATAATATGTGGGTTACTGACAGCGGCGTCGTGTAATTTTTGTTGTCTATGAAGTGATTACTTAAGGCATGTTAGGATGAGGTGAAACAACATTAAGTCATTATGGCGCGGGATCAGGCATCAAGTGGAGTTACTTCCTGCTATCAGCGGCATCTTTATCAAATTAATTTATAAAAATACCCCGCTATCAATAGATACCAAAATACCAAAAGGTCGCGCTTGAAATGTTGGCGTATAGGTGTAATAATAGACACCTACGAGTTAAGATATTTGCAGCTGAATAAAATCCCCAAATACTTTAAATATTTCAGGAATATGCGGGAAAGCAATAATTTATTTTAAGCTTTATTTTATATAGGTAAAGAGTCTTGTCACTAACTAACCTTTATCGTTATTAACTAAGCATTTCAATTATATGAACTACATTAAATAATAGATATGAATAGATTTTTATACTAATTTAAATGTAATATACCCTCTACGGGTTTAGTAATAAAATACTTCTTACGTAAATATTCACGTTCCTTTAGTAAAAATTGAGAAAAATATTTTTTATATTTTGCAAAATGAATGTTGATACGGAGGAAAATAACAAATTCTATGTATATATTTCTAACTAGGTAATTAACAACTCTATAAATATCCCTGCAGAAAATTACGTCTAGTTAGCAGTTTTTTCGAGACATTTTAGAGGGAATTTTTAAGGAATATCCTGGTAAGGTGTGTCAAAATTAAGTAATTAAGATCGGACATTGATTGATAGGATGTGAAAGGGCACGCATCGCGGAAGCGCACGCATCGCACGAAACTCCAGCCGTTCACCGACCCGCGTTGGCTGGCTTCCCTCACTGACATAGCTTAGCGCCTTGTTACTGTTTGCTCGCCGACCTCTGAAGGGTTATTGTCGCCGCTTTCGCGACAATCAGCTTTTTACTAGATTATCTGCTTGGTGTCGGTTTCTTGCTAAACATAATTTGCGTTAATGCTTTCTAAGGTTAGGTGCTTACCCTGATAAGTAATTAAACGACAAGCAATTTGAAAAATAAGGTGCTTTTTAATAATATGCAAATAAGTAAAGTAATAATGCCTTACAAAACACACTATTGTTTGTATCCAAACTAAGTAGTGACTATAGGTACCTACTATGATGACCAAATAATTGATATAAATAGACGTAGGTACTTTAAAAATCGGATTTTAACACACGCTTAATCTAATGCTACTTAATATAACAAATGCTTGTTGTTATCGCACAAATAATTATCCTTGGTGGTAATTGTACAACATATTAGCGGCTTAGCCGTCAGAATGTAGACCAGGCCAGTCAATAATAAAACTTCACTGCTCCACTACTAGTACCTAGTAGTGGACTAGGCTCTAGTTCCATCTCAGAATGAAAAAGGTTAAACCCTAGTCCACCATGTATCAAGTGCGGATTGATAGTCCTTTGAGAACTTTATAGAGGTTTCTTATACGTAACTCCACGCCTCACATTTTGCTTGAATATTAAAGCAAGCCGAGTAATCATTTCTAATACGCACATTATTAAAAAATCTGTTCCATGAAATTCGAACGCCACCGATTTGAACCTGGCTCTCGTATGAAAATCCTAATCATTAGGATATTACTGTTGACGACTTATCATAACCTGTTTGAAAAATTGACAAAAAACATAAGACAAAAAACATTGAGAATATTATTGTCACATTATTTATTAATATGTACAACAGTGACCGAAAGGAAAGATAAGTTAACGATGTACTTATTACTATTTTCACACTTAAAATCGAAATGTCAAAAGCTTCGAGGTAAAATAAGCTGTTGCATGGTATTGAAGCGAGAGATTTAAATGATACCAACGTGTCGTAAATACATTGTGCGTGTAAATGTTTATTGCCTTAATTTTAAACGACAATGAAGTATTAAATTTCAAAACGATAAATTTAATTATTTACAAAAATTGTATCATTGTTCATACATATCGTATTTAATTAAAGAGAAATGTGAATTACGGAACGACAAACATACGTAATATCGGATTTTGTGGTTATTGAAATAATTTATAATTAAAGAAAACCAATAAAAGTAAAAGATAAAACTGGTGATGCATTAGTGATTTTGCTGGTGTTGCATATGTCTATAGACTACGGTGATTTTCAATAGGTGGAACTGGCCTTATCGTTTGGATGATTTGTAAAAAACAATCGTTAAAAAAGAAAATATAGTGTTCTTTATAATAAGTTAGTTATATGGAACAATTTGAAACAAATAAAGTACAAAATGGTGGCGCAGAGGTAGCAAGAATGTATAACAACGTCATGCGGTTTTCCGTCACGCCCTCCAGTCTACAAGTCCGTTATACTGTCAAGTCGCGTCACTATAGGAATGTTTGAAGACTATGAGAAACACTAATTTTATGTCAGTCTTTATGTGGGAAAGATTACCTATCTAGATAAATCTAGCTTCCGAAAATACAGGAAATCTTATTTTTTTTACGGCGTCGGAAAAATATGACAATTAACAATTTTATTTGAAATTGCATCTGAATACTTTTTTACTTATTTGTAGGTATAAATAAAACTGATGGAAACATGATTAATTCAACAAGTGATAGAGCAATTCACTGCGGCTCGCGGTTGCGGCTTATGCGGCTCCGGCTAACCCTTGCGGTAAAGCTGGTGGATAAAAGCTCTGGTATCCGTCACGTCCTACAGTAAACTGCCATGTCTGTGGGCTGTTCTATGAGTAAACATCAAACTTTTAATAATTAAGACAAATTAATATGTTTCATAGACAACCAGAAGAGCAAATGAGAAGTAGGAGATATGTTGTATCTATTGTATGGTAAACCAAAATTATATGAGGTCGACGCGAGAAATAAATCCTTCTATTTTAATAATGTTCACATGGATTGAAATCTTGAATTCTCAGTACAATGCTCTTGATACAAAACTCATGTGCAAGGTTACAAAAATTTAATTATTTTACATGTAGTGATTTCAGCTGTGCGTCTGTTAACACCATACTCTTTTATTAAAATACATATACAGAGATTTTCCTTATCGGTGTATAAGTTCGCGCAAGGCTTTAAATCCTTCTGTCACTCTCTCGTAAGTCAATCATTACGGATATTCACCAAATTACGCGCGATAATTATTTGGCGTAATATGCAAGAACATGATATTTTACCTGTTCATGATAATTTTGTCGATTCGCACTATATTATTATTTTACAAGCATGTTGAAGTATTTTCATTTAAAAATCATTAACAACTTATGTTTAAGTTGCACTTTGTCGGTTCAATTGCGGGCAGGTTTTTGGGAGTACGTGCATTTTGAAGATGTCTTAATACAATTTTTCCCTACGGCTTTGCTTGTATGTGTGTAATTTTACACAGTCTCTCTCGTTTGGGATATAAAGTAGAATCACGTTTTGTAAGGTTTCACCAGGCAGTCTCGTGATAATCTTAGTAATGATTTATTACACAAGCTCGATTAAATATATGGATTGGAAAAATATACAAATTTCTTATAATTTTTTATATTGTGTAAATAAGCATATTCACAAAGAAACAAGAACTTATTTAGAAATCACAAAACATATATTCAAACTTTACTTAAATATATAAATATACAAATTTCACCGTTAAGGCTGGAGATTAATAAATATTATACGCGACATACAAATAATTTCTTAATTTGCTGAGAAAAATATTGCAGAAAATTTAACAATAGAGTGTCTATTTAAAAATGGTAGTGAACATTAAAAATAAATCTCCAGTAGGTAGAGAACTTACGCGGCTCTCTTGAAATATAAAAGCGTCGGGGGGCACTCAGCGGCCGGACGCTCATATTTTGTTATTTTATTTATATTAAAAGTAATGGTCTGCTCGCGGTATAATGCTCTAGACGGTTTTTGCGCATTTTTCTCTTTTCTCTGTGTCGTATATTTTCACTTAAATGACAAAAGGTACGCGACCCCTCTAGTCTTCATTAGTTTATGTATTGATGTTGTTCTGCTATAATGAAAAGTATCCAGTAAAGGTCTAAATAGGTAGATAAAACATTTAAAAATCTTATAGGGACCACATAATATTGCTTAACAAAAGTTTCATTTTCGATGTTAAATACATGTATATCTAAACAATATCAGCCAAACTACTTGGTAGTACGAGTAGTTATAAAGGTTGATTTAACTCCCACCCCTTTCCCCCTAGACTGTGATTCACACCACTTCGCTGATATAATGACACAAACTAACTTACCATAGTTTTATACTGTCATAAATTACAAATACGGACATCTTTACTATAACGTAACGTAAGAAGACGCTCGAGGTCGGTCAAATGAAAGCGATCGTGCGTTCTTGTCGCGATTTCGTCCTATTGCGCCGGCGATAGAGGTTAAATCTGAGTGCCGTTTAACGTCCCGGCAAGTGCGGGCTGGCAGCAATCTGCACAAGCAGAAGCGAGGTGCTGCGATGGCACGAGGACCGGAGACAAGGCATAGTGGTGCTTGAGTCGGGGGCAGGAAGGGTTATTTTTGTGGAGAATGGCGTCGAGGATGTGTCGCGCGGCGGTTGCGGCGGCGCTCTTCCGGGGAAGGCGCTATCTCGGGTGCAGCGGGCGCCCCCCTCGGGCCACCACCCCCTCGTAAATAACGCGGGCTGGCGAGCCGGCGAAGCACCCGTGCCAGATTCTACAGCTAGAAACAGTTAAACGCTCATAATTTCGTGCTGGTTAAGCTTATCTTTGTCTCGTGTACGAAATTTCGCTTTGCCGTCCCCCTCTCGCGTTTTCGTGGACATATTTTATTTGTTGCAGTGGAACGTACTGTCGCGTCCGGGGCCAAAGTTATAATTGTCGTTCGACATACCTACCTACCGCTGCAGCTTCTGCATAAAGTTGCTCGGCGACGTTTACATTGTTCACATAACTTTGTCTGGTTAATGTTTTAAGTTTCCACACTTCACCTCATGTGAATTTTAATAAGAGCCATGAAAATGTTTGCCATATTCATTAACATATCGGATTTATTTTAATTTTATTATAAATAGTCACAAAATTTCTTTTTTTTATTGGCCCTAACGATAAAGTAAACAGTTTCCTGAGAAAGCACAATCGCCATCTTATATGGATATTTGCAACACAGGTAAAATTACCAACATATTGCTGGCTTTGAAAGATATCGCTGGTATTTGGTTGTAACTAAGTTTTGATATATTTGAAATAATCCTGTGGTGTGTACTAGATATTTTTCTTTTAAATAGTTATTCATTATATATTTCACGAGACTTTCCAATTTATTGTCCAGGTTTAAATCATAAAGTGTTAATTATTCTATGGACGATATAGGCCACATACAATAAGTTGGAATCTTTTGTTATTTTTTTAGTATGAAAAAGGTACTCTCATATAAGTAAAACATCAAAATGTTTATTTAACGGGCAAACGAGTCTGTAAAGTGAGCTAAGAACGAAAGGTCTGAAAAGGGTTAAAAACTTTTATTTAATACAAAGTAGTATTCATGTTGTAAGTGGAAACTTTCCGTGTACGAGGCAAAGTTATGCATAAACCGTAGACGCAAGTTTTCATGTAGATATACACTGAAAAGGCATTCGAGTGGCGTGCGATAGTGGTGGGGGTGGGTGTTAAGCCGGTATCATCCCGCCTTATCGCTGCGCCGCGGTTTCATAATAATTTTAATACACGGTTCGAGCTTCGCATACTTTTATAAGCGCTTTTCGCCTTTCCCGACTAGCGACACCCTCTTACGCCTTCAATCTCCACCTCACTTTGCGCTGCTTGAACACACCCCGGGGGCTTTAGATTTATTTTGACATTTTATGTTTTTCTCGTACTACGTTTGTAAAGTAAACTGATTTTGTGCCACCATTTTTAAGCTGATCTGAATGTTGTCTCAATTCTTTTTATGTTTGGAATTAATATATAGAGTACGTAATAATATTTTATACACTTCTTTTTTATGGATGCATGTCATAGAATTTTATTAACAATTGTACGTACTTATATTCTTACATCGTGTATAGGATACTTTTTAAAGTTACCTGTTTTTTGGCGAAATTTAGAGTATGATAGAATATTTTTGGAAATATTATGTTGGAAAAGTAGCAAAAATGGTCGCTGTAATCCATGGACGTGTATGTCCAATCTCAAATAAGACTAAAGCCCTGTTTGACGTCGTGCATAGCTGCGTTGCTACTCCTGAGGACTGAGATGGTCGAAACACAAGAACTGCTAAAACACTAGAATTGTTATAGTTTTATTTACATGATGAATGTGTACTCGACTTTTAGAAACTCATATGTCAAAATATAATAAAGAGCAAAATTGTGTTTCTCCTCTGTATTTCTTTGTTACATTAATAGTCATATGTGAGATGAGCCAATTCGCCAAAATAGATATAATAAATGACAGGCGTAATAGAGGCACTTGAGTGGAACATTAATAGAGAGGCAGGTAGGGCGGGGGCGGGCGGCACTAACGAGCGTTTTTATCAGGGCGGGCGGATGATGGATGGACCCACTTCCGGCCGCGACGTCCGCACTACCTCCGTCTGTGTATTTATCAACATTAATTTCAATATACGCTTAGTATTATTCACTTACTGATTTGTTTCGTTTTGTTTTTTTTTTAGGCGTATTTAAATTGGCGCAACTTAGTAGGGTTACGGGGAAAATACGTATCCAACTTTATGCTCATATCTTAACATGAATCAAACGACGTGTGATGAATAGCAATATTTATTCAATTAAATTTTACGCATCAATAGTTTTAGCTGCGTCAACATCAGATCACTAGTAATATTTTCCGCGTGTTTTCCGCGTTATATGAAACTTTTCCAAATAAGTAATTATCAAGAAAGGAGCCCCGTGTTGCAGCGTTAATTATATCGGTCTTCTACGCAAAGGGCTCCAGGTTCTATTCCCGTCAAGCAAATATCAAAACGATGAATTTTATTTTCTGTTTCGTGTTTGCGTTTGTGCACTCGTTTTGAATATATTTATGGTTTTTATGCTACCATGATAAATCTTAGTACGGGGCTATGATTGAAGATAGCTGTTTTTATAAGTTAATCCATTAAAATATTATTAACTCACAAATTTGTAGTTCAGGGAACGAGTTTCTTTCGAATGTGATGTTCAGATTCCTGATTTCCCTTTGATATGTTTTCAATGCAAAGTATTGGCACAAATGTGTCATAAAGTTTATCAATACAAAGGTCTAATTTTTAAAAGAATTTGAAATATAACATTGGTTTTACATGAATTGGTCCATTAAAAACAAATTAGAGTATCCGGTCTTCACGACGTCGACCGTCTATATGACGCGTCAGTGCAATAAACGTTTCAATAGCGAATGTATTAACAATCTTAATAAATACGTATGAAAGTTATATTCTCTTATAAATTTATTGATTCAAAATGTCGTGAGACTTAGACTCGTTTTAGTTACTAAATAGACGGTAAAAACGGAATGGCATACAAAACATTCGCGGGCCGTTTAATATTTATGGCGTTCTGCAGTTGCAGAATGGCGAAATTGCGCAGTAATATAGAGCTAATGATGAAGGACAATGGACACGTCTAATCGTTGCGCCATTTCCCCGGGTTGAACGCGTATTATGATATTTCCTTTTATTGAGGCGGAAATTCTTAACTATTCTTTTTGTATGTTAAAGGAGTACCAAAATAGCATATATCACTTGATATCAAATAATCACTGCAAATATGGACATCTACGAAAGAAACGTTTACCTTTACTATGTTTACAAACGTTTGAACATAGAACTCCTGGACGTTAAGATTGTCGCTTATCTAGTTATTTTATCCCGCAACTGGACCTCATATTGCTTTACAGCTAAGTACGAGGGCGGCGGTGGTACCTCTCACATTTAACTATTGTATATGTTAAACAAACCTATTTAGATTGAGTTATTAAATGGATTTTTCCATAGACATTATATTTCAACTGAACAATTCCATAATACAAAAGCATAAAAGAATTTAAATCACCTGTTTAATGTAAGTTATACATGTCCAATTATAAAAAAAATATCCAGCAATTGATTTATGCAAACGAACCACGCTCACGCTAAAAAGGTGTAAGTACTTACATGTTATCGTGCTTACGTGGTACAGGAGGCAACAAAATTAAGCAAGTGATTTATAAAGCTCATGTCCGCTATTATAAGCGGTAATATATTTATGTAGAGACGACTGTCGCCTGTGCGCTTCTGATGTATGACATCACAAACTTTGCTACGAATGTAACTAAACATAAACGGCTTAATTGAATTTATATCCACGTTCTCCAATGAATATGAGTGGAACGCTCACCGTGTTTTACTTAATGATGGCTTATTAAGCATTCATGGTGGCTTCGTCGAACGGTGAGAACCTCGTAACATAAATTTTGCGTATTATTTACGTTGACAAGCGTGCATTATGAAATTATAATGTTTCGATTGATATGCGGGCGGGGACTTGTGTCGCCGACGTGGTGATCGCGGCCGACACGTAAAATTTCACTGTACGTAGACATAGTTTAAACTGTGCGTACGGACGGTTCCCATGGCCGATGTGTGTTAAGAATTTGGCCACAACTCCACTTACGCTTAAGGAGAATTATGAACAATTCTTCACGTTACTTCAATTGTTCTCGTGCGCTTGCGACCTGTCCCCAATATGTTAGCTTATTCAAATCAAGATCTTCCAATTTGTTTGTTAAGTTACTCTTTTATATATTATATATATTCTCTTTATGTATGTTGAATACAACATAAGTCAGAAATTTTGTACCTACAATTTCTAAGTACCCTCGCCTCGCTAGTACATACAAAATATTAATTAATGAAGTAAACTAAATATATATCATTATGTTATTACGAACTTCTATGTGACACGCACACATACACAAATAAACATGCAAACATATAAATTCCTAACAGAATCTACAGAATCTGACTTTATCGTTTAGTTGTCTGTCTGACAGGGAATAAAACCTAAACTCCTCAACACGTGGGATCATTTGGTGTTGTATTGTTTTTTTTTTTTTTTTTACTAGAGCAGAGTGGCAATCAAACGTGCAAATCGTCTAATCTTGAGTTGAAGCAGAAGGGTAGGTACCTACGTCGAACGTAGATGTATTGTTACTATTAGGAAGTAACTTCACTTGAAATTGTAGTTGGTATGTTGGTTGGTGGTGTCCACTGAAACACAATAATCGCTTTACTTTAGGCTAATGCTTTATCAATGGTCATCTGTCATGATAAGTCAGGAGTCTTTAATACATGCATACATGCTCTCATAAACCGCCGTAAAGCATTACTTGTGTTTCGGTTGGGGAGGTGCGGTTGCCGGTTACACTTTGAAGCGAGGCGAACATCTTAGTCCTCAGGAGTAGCAACGCATCTACATTCGAGCTCAAATAGGATTTCGGTGGTGTTTGTGGTCGTACATGAATGTCTACGGGCTGCGACTGCTTAACAACAGGTGGTTTGCTTGCTCCTTTGCTACTCTTCTCAGATAAAAAAAATACAGTATCTACGCCCGATAGTCTCGAAGCCATGTAAGTAGTCTCTTTCAAACAGTACACAGTAGTGGCAATATCGTTGTAAGGCAAAAATAGATTCATTTGAACTACGAAAATTATTTCATTAGTAGTTTCGCAAGTACTTCGTGATTAATATACTGATAATATATACATATTAGTAGTAATACTACTACTATGTAGGATGATGTGAGGAGGATGTGAGGAGGATGATGATGATGTGTACGATTTTTAGGTAGGTACTAGCTTTTGTCCGCGACTTAGTTCACGTGTTACATAAATTGACGTAACTTCTTTATTTGTTAATCGAATTAAATGAAAAAACACTAAATGTTAAATGAAGCCCATCACAATATAATCCTGAACTGCATTCAAATCGGATAATCCGTTTCTGAGATTAGCGTGCACAAACATATAGACAAACATACAACATGAAAAAAACCCTCTTTTGGATTCTCTTGCATATATAAATGCACCCCATTATAGATTTTTAAACATTGCTGTGATATGACAATGATGTTACAGTTTTGTTATATGTAGGTATAGAAGATATTTTTTAAATATTGTTACTCTGATAACTTTGTTAAGTTGTATTCCGATAGTTTTAAATAATATAGATTTTTTTTGAAAATTTTCCCGAACATCTACTTATTACAGTAAGGTTTTGTTTATACAAGTTTAACGATGTAAGAATCATGCGGGTTTTGATAAGTAAGTAATGTATTGTTTGTGTCTTATACCTACTGCATTTAATTTCTTTAACGTATTCGTAGATGCGATTGTATATTTATTTTTAGTTATGTGTCGATGTTTAGTCATATATTTATTATTTTTGTTATATAAGTATGATAGATAAAATTTAATTACTGAACCTATTTGACTTTCAGTGTTTACTAAAAGTCATGTGATGAACTAGTTTCGTGGATAGATCCACGCGAGGCGAAATAAAGCGAGCCAATCAATATTAACACGCCGCAAACAGCGTAAATTGTTGCCTAATGCCGAACACGCACAAACACATGCGCACACACTAATATCAGACACGTCTATGAAGCTCCATACATGCTATACAGAGTGTTTGTTGAAAAGATTCCGAAAAAAAAGACAAATAAAAGAAGAAAAAAATATCAAAGATGTATTTATTAAATCTATAAAGATATTCCAAGACATAAATGTAACACGAAAACAATTTAAGACCATTACAGATAGCGGTAGAGCCGTGTAAATGGGCACCAATTACTACTATATCCAATACTGCTGATCGTTCGACTGATAGAAAGCTCGATGATTTGATATCACTCTGTAGTATTGCGTATTACATTTACACAAGAAGTCCGCGCACACAGCCTCGCGGTGTCCGTACGGTACGCGCACGCACACACGCGCGCCGCCCGGCCTGTAATAACTCGGAACCACAATAAATCAATGTGATTAATGTCATTAAGCACTGTGTGCCGGCCTCTCTATATTCCGTCAATATGCACTGTTTTACGACATGCCGCGCCACGATAATTAGTCAGCTTTGTTAGGACCATCGATGAATGTTGTTACAACCGAAATAGAGGAAATAGATAAACATAAATACATACGCCCCTTAAGACCATTCATTACGTACAGTAATATGAGCGCAATAAGCAAGTGTGACGTTTTAGATGAGATCAAAGCGTTCTTATAACGGAGCGTTCATAAACACGTCAATGCAAAAAATGAACTCTGCTATTTCTCAAACCGTAGATATTTCTACGGGTTGCAGTCGGCACGAGAAGATTGATAACGATTACCATTTCTCGGTCAGATTCTAGAGTAGCATGTTTATCATACGTCCGTTTGATGGATAGGTAGTAATTATAAGTATTAGAACGGAATCGCAAATCATGGGAACGGCGAGGACAGGCTCCGGTAGTTGACGTCGTTATCGTCGCCTCACATCTCGATTGTTGGCCCGCTGGCCCGTCGCAGGACCGTACCCGTGTACAGCTGTGTTCGACGGACGGCGAACTGATTCATACTTTATTTCATCTCTCGTTCGCCGAATGCTTCATGCGCCGTACTTACGACGATGCGAATTGAGTATCGATTCCGTGGCGCATTTAGATGGACGATACGGCGGTCGCCTCGCCTGATGGACAGGCTTCCGAATTATTAGGTAAGTTTGAAAGGAATGTAGTTGAATATAATAGTTCAAACTAAAATAATAACCTAATTGGAATTTATAAATAAACTAGTGGCCGATGCTTGTTCACTTGATTGTATGTATGCTCATTTCACCTGGTAGGATTGGTGTTAATGTTTTAAATTTATACCGACTTCTGATGAAATCTTTTTTATTAATGTAAATTTAGAAAAAGTAAGTAAGTTTTTTATGTGAGTAGAGCAGCAAACGAGCATGCAAACTACCCGATGTTAAGTAGTTGCAATGCATAGACATCCACGTACAACGACAAACACGAGTGAAATCTTATTTGAGCTCGAACGTAGATATGTATGTTGCTACTCCTGAGGACTAAGATGGTCGATTCACTTCAAAGTGTAGCCGGCCATCGCACCTCTCCAATCGAAACACTAGTAATGCTTTACGGCGAATTATGAGGGCAGCAATGGTAACTCCCCGGTCAAACTATAGTTCTCCTAACTTTTTGCCTTTGCAACATTGTTTTGTACTTATATCATTTACATACTTTTTTCTATAACCTATAGTATTTTGAGTTTCGATTTGATTTGAAGTGTCCACTGCTTTAATATCGTATCGTATAACACTATGACGTTTTCGGAAATTAACGGTTTTCACATTTTCTGATGGTACACCTGAAAGGGCGAGTGTTACCTTTATCTTAAGAATAAAATATTTATAAATTCTGAAAACTAACATGATTTGGAAGCAACTCGAATGGAACAAAATAAAGTTCATGGAGCCACCTTCATCCGCCATGACTATATTGGACTTACTATCCGTGCCCAGCATAGGGACTGTAATATTTTTTTACGTGAGAAGAGTAGCAAACGAGTAGCCGCAGCCCATAGACATCTATGTACAATCACAAATATAATTGAAATCCTCTCTGAGCTCGAACATACACAGATGCGTTGCTACTCCTGAGGACTAAGATGGTCGCCTCGCTGCAAACCGAAAAACAAGTAATGCTTTACGGCGGAATATGAGAGCGATAGTGGTACCTCCCCAGTCGAACTATAGTTCTCCCACTTTTAATGATGTATACAATGTATTTAATGTACGGACTGTAATAGATCGGTAATGATGAATATAATGTAAACTTTTAGGCTAAGATATTAGGTTTATGTGTCTTAAGTATATTAAGGTAAAAACCTATATCAAGTTCACTAATATTATTAGTTCCGTGATGGCCAGTACAAAACGACGTAGCTCTCTACGAGAATCCGATTACTTAATGTAATAAGTCGACTTATTACGTGATTAGCGTAACATATGCCGATGCTATAGCGGACTTAACTCTTCGTTAAATCTAAAATATATCTTTGTAAAAGAAATGTAGGAATTTCCATTGTATAAAATTATATTGATGAAGATGATTTTGTACTATTCAATCACAACAAATAATGTAATACTTTAGTATTTGTTCAAATCAGATGACCAAAATATTGACCTATTTTTTTTAAGAATGTGCAAAATAATAATTTTGGCAAAAATATTCGGGATATTAGGAGAGACTAAAGAGCTTCCACGCTACCAAATGCGGTTTGGTAGACTTCAGATATTTTCAAAAATTATACATGGCGAACTCTGAGGCACCCAATTTCCTTAGAATGTCTTCCTACATTGTTAAAGTATGTGATAGTTGATTTCTTATATGCAAATCAGTTCGCAAATTCAGATGTTTATACAAGATATTCAAATATCTAAACCCATGTAAGATGTTGGAAAATTACCTCTAAGTATTACTGCTGCGTGTAAGCAATATACCTTTTCAATATTTGTATATGAGCATACAGGCAGCTAATTCTCAGGTCGACGAGAAGGCGGGTATTGTGGCGACAGTAGGGATGCCGATGACCATTTCGGTTGCAGTCTGCGCTACAAAGTTCGCAATCAAATAAATATTTCGGCACAATTAAGAAAACGGTGGAGAGGGTAACCCTCGTGACAATCGGCCGACAGCGTGTCGTAGAGTATCAATATCGACTTTGAATAAATTATAACGTGTGTCATGTATACTTGTAGAGTGGGCATTGTTTATTACTTTTATTTCTCCGGGTTTCATGAAATAAGAAAGAATAAATCCATACTTTCGTTTTTTATTCAGTATATTTATTATTTAAGACGAAATTATGATGACATTACACTATATTACCTATATAAATTATATTTCTATAAATTGGGTAGACATGAAACTATTATAAATAAAGTATGACGTTATATATATTAAAAATATTAAATAGGTATATGTAATTGGCTAGAAATTTTAAAATAGTAAAACGTATAAAATGTTTTTATGAAATTATAAAGACACGTCTCTACTCCACGCATGTCTGTATGCGTCCTCGTCGCTCTGCCCACATCCGCTGAAGTATTTTGTTTATTGCTAATGCGATTTTATTTTTTATTGCTTTTTATTTATCTTTATTCAGCGATTGCGGTTTATTGTATTAAAATAAATAAGAATTCTTGACTTTTTAATTTTATTCGAGACGAAGTACACGACAGCGCCCGCGAGGAGAGAAAGAAATAAATTTTAATAAGCGTTTCTTTTTTAAGGCGTGATTCTTCAGTTAAAAGCGATTTATTTTTTATATAAACTTGAAGATAAACCGTATTCATTAGAGATCGACTGGAAAGGGACAAAAATAAAAGTGAACGTGGGCAAGTTGGTGTTGTTCCTGAGTTATTGTCGTTAATCAGCCCCGGCCCGGCACGTTGATTGGACCCGCGCATCCATGATTCCCATTGTTTCCCTATTAACGTTTTGTTTAATTGTGTCACGTGTCCTTACATGAACACACTTTCGCGTTAATATTACGTAGTTTTATATGTTGTTGTTCTTGCAACTATGTATTGTACCTATTTATTACGGAATTATTTAGTTCCTTAACATTACAATGTAAGTGCTTACTAATGTAATAAAATTGTATTTTTGTTGGATTCAAAATACTCATATTATGATTTACTGCTATGCCCATTTCTTGCCAAAAGATATTGATTTACGTAAGAGTGATGATCATATGATGTGGCAAAGACATGGGGTTATAAGTATGATTTTAATTTTCAGAAGTTAACATTGCGCTTATGGATCCTAGTATTGCGTATGCATACTGGATACACAAAGTGAAGAATACAAAACCCAGATCCAGAATGCACATTTCTACATTCAATCGTCCTTTAGCCGAGAATCGAACTCAGATTGCTCTAATGTTAAAAACTGGCACGATGCCCATCCCGCAAGGGTCGTCATCATCGACCCATTACTGTCCAATTGGCGGATACGAGTGTTCTCCCATAATCTTTGGCAGGTCGTAGAACGACAAGGGAGATACCAACGCTGGCCTCATAATCCGCCATAAAGCAATTAATTGTTTCCGTTGGAGAGCCGGACTATTTCAATCCTCGTGAATAGCAACGGATCTACGTACGAGCTCTTGTGTGAGATGGTATTTGGATGTCCATGGAATGTAGAAACTTAACATCAGGTGGATAACGTTAAGGCTATCGTTTGCCAAACGGGCCAAGCGCGGTACGGCACATTTTTTGTACCAACTTTGTGGTTTTCGTTATGAAGATTTCGGTTATTACGTAATGAAGATTTTGTTACGATCATTGCCTTTAAAAGTTTAAAGACGAATATTTCTCTCAAATATCACTACCAGTCACTTTTTATGAGAAAAATATGTTTCCTAATATATCATTAAATATAATAATCATAAGCCTTTTTACGTAAGTGGATAACATTATTTTAGAATCTACACACATCCAACAAGTTCATCTTTATCGTTAGAACTAGATAGACTATACAAGATTTATCTTTTGATAATTAATCTCGAATACGTATACGTATACGTAACTTGGAAAAATCTGGTCCGTGATAAGGATTCGAAGCTCGGTCTGTCTTGTGAGCCACCAGATTCATACCAATAGACTATTACAGCTACTCGTACTTCAAATAATCATGACGAAATCAACTCAAAAGTGGTTAAATGTGTGACTATCGACTTTGATGTAGGTAATTGTTCTAAGTACTTGACATACACTTGCCTACGGGCGCAAGTACTAAAAGTGCTTTATCTCTAATTGCACACCGCATTGTCTTACCAGACAATTACTACGCTCTGCGCTATTTAACTACATAACTTCATTTTAGTTTCGTGTGCCTACATCTATCATGGGTTTGCAATTCAATTGCTTGTTGCTTTAACTTGAATTTAAATCGTTTTATGTTTGATTGTTTGAACGATTACTGAAATTGTACGTTTGTTTGTTTGGTTGCGGTCGAGATCTACTGCAATTTTTGTGGATTACAATTACTTGTCTGGTTGTAAGCAAATTAATTTTATTGTTAGAAAAGTATCTAAAACGAAAATGATTATATATTACAGAGATGAGTATCATAATATTTTATTACAAGCGACGATTGCCTAGGAGTCAAATTACGGATTTTCCTACAGACAAGGGTTAGAAATTCTGATTTTTATTATTCTTACATGTTTATATGCTGATGATAAGAAATCGTAAAAAAATCTGAATTCTTGACAGTTTCCAAAAGAGTGTAAAGCCTACCAATCCATAGTTGCGTAAGTTGGTGGACTGCAAATGAACATTATAAAAAAGAAATTAGTGTTCAGCAGTGGTGTGGTATGTCGTTAATGATGATGAAGGAAAACAAATCATCTTTAGTATCAGTACAGAACTAGAACAGAAATGCAATGTTGATTTGAGGGCTGTGATTAAGCAATCAATTTAATTTTCAGGGATAAAAAATTAACCTGGTACTGAGCATAGGTACAACTTAAATTTATTTTTAGTTGGTCGCAAAGATCTTAAGACCATAAACAATAGTTTTAGGCCTTACCAAACGTCAGAAGTATTGCATGTTCACTTTCTACTTCACATAAAGACTTTATAAAGAAAACTGAATGTTGGTAAACGTGACTTAAGTAAACTTTCATTGTGGATGCAAGGCCGGAGTCTAGTTAACTGTACTAACTTCTTCTATAAATAATGGAAAGTAAGACAAGAAAACAATAGAAATCCTTTTCACATCGGTAATGTATGCAGTTTCATTTATACATAAATAAGAATGGACGTCAGAGGTCGTCAAATGAATCAATAATAACACAATTTAGTATGCTACTCCATTCCTGATCTGAACTGATGCGTGTCTGTTTGTGTCTAGTGGTACCTATACAGGAAAATTATAATAGGGTAGTCGACATTTAACATCAGCGTTCGGTTAACCACCTTTTTATTTGAGTTCGATTTTACGAATTTACTCACGTCGAAGGTATCCAATCGCGTCGAAGCCAGCGGAAGTACATAAATAATGTTTATCGATCGATCATCGCCAGGGTGTAGTGACGCAGACGTTAGATTTATGCTACCTTCATTGACAGTGCCGTAAACTAGATCTCCATAAAAAGGAACATTTCCTATTTTTAATTTATATCAAAGACAATGGTTGACAAAAACGTGGCGCCCGCTCGCGAGCTGCCCGCCGAGCTCTACGGCGCCAACTGCCAAATCTCTATCGGCCGCGCGTAAATTACGCCTTTTTACCTGGATTCCTGTTTTGACATATTTAAGGCATTAGTAATAATTATGAGTGTTTCGTTCGACCTCGTAAGTGTGCGCCAGTGAGTTTTGACACTATCTTAATGACGGACGTCGAGTGACAATAAATATTGAATCGTTATCGCAGCCTATCCGAGTTTACGTCATCCGGGCTAGTATTCTAAAAAGACCTCCCAAATTGAAGCTTCCATCTACAATGTACTAATGGTCGGGTGGTTTATTTAGCATTTAGCAGAAATAATTAAATACTTGTGTATATAGATAAAAAGGTTAATTAACTTCTGGAGATAAATTGAGTTCATATTGTTACTTCAAAATATATTTAAATATATACGGATCGATGATTGATTAACGATCCCAGTAAATATTTGTTTGGTGACCTACAGCGTATGTTCACTGTTTCAGGGTTAACGAAAACAAAATGAATATTGAGATATTAGATACAGTTGAAATCAATAGCGATGGGTAACGCGAGGGAGCGCGAAGGTCGCGAAGGGTCGCACATCTGCCGTGTCCACCCACGCCGTACTTCGGTTAACAACTCGCAATAGTTTTAATTGCAAATCGATATTAGCACACATTTTTCATTGTATCAAATCAGTGTCGCTTTTATGGACGAACATCTATTAACCTTTTCTTTTGAAATTGACGTGAACAATAGATTTTTATTCTAAAGGTAATTTTGGACTTATAACGTTTCAATCGTTTGGTGTCAAATCGTCAATACGATCATTAAATAGCGTAGCTTGTTTATATACATACAAAACTATATGAAAAGTAATATTTGATTGGTTGGAAAATCATGATAGAGTGACATGTCAAGTGTATAAATAAAAATCGGTTATCCGGTCACATGTTTGAGGCGGTATGAATAAATCAGATATAACGTTGCGACTATCAGACGCTTGGGGATATCGGGATATCTTTTCCCAGAGTTGAGTGAATTTTGTATAGATACCAGTATCTTAAACATTCTATCAAAATCTATAGAGAATCTATCATCGTAATACATTGCATTTATCAAAATATATTATATGAATAGGATTATTTTGTAACAAACTCAAGTCTAAGACCACAATTACAGCAGCATTGTAATCTGAGCTTACAAAAAAAAAACTTTATTTGCTACTCTCATAAACTTACGTTAAATTACGCATATCAATGTATTTTTATTTGGATTGTCAGACTTTTTAAGTTTGGTAAAAGGTAAAACGTAATAATAATAAAGCTGGTATAACACAATGTAGCAGTTATGCTTTTCTCGTATTCTGTTCTTGGTTGTAACTCTTATTAGGTCCCACTTCTGGGTACGGGTAGGAAATAGTGCGAGAAGGGCCTTGTACGCTACGTTTGGAGATTTAGTGCTCCATCTTACTGCGTCAATTCAGATTGGTGATTCAGTTTATACTAGTGAGTAGACAATACGTCTGTTACCCCATCCAAATTTTGACTGCACCCGACATAGCTTGATTTTATCGATAATTTATGCTCTACTCAATCTATAGGTCTACGCACACTTCTCTTGTTCTGCTGTCACTTTTCGACAAACAGAATAAAAATTAAATATTTCGCGATCTATAGGTATTCAATAAAATTAATATGTTTACGAAGGTCAAATTATTTTTCATAACGGTATTAGTATTAGTAGGTATAGCTTGAAAATTCTTAATGTAGAATAATATCGTATCAAATAATATATTTCAGTTGGTATTATAGCTACGGGACGTATGGACAAAGAGGAAGTTCCCTGGTGGGCAAGTGAACCTTTTCAGAAGGACTTTTGTAACAGATACCAAAGTTGTAAACAGCTTGTGAAATTCAACAGGTGTATTATACACTTGGCACTTTCATAGTTATGTCCTTACGTATGGGATACAGATACGTACGTGTGTAAAATGTCTTAAATTGCATTAAACTAGCAAAAATTGTTTTTCTAACATACTTTTACGGCCTATTCTTATTATTTCTTCAGTTATTAGTTTTCATTTTCCAAAACCAAAGTCTGAACTTTGCTTATTAGTGCGCCTTTCGTAGCAGTTTGTAGAGTTGTCACAAGAGATAAGATCGGTCCCGACGCGATCGACGACGCTTCTCATTATTTATGTGAATTTTGACAAAGTATTGGGTTGCTGGGTGCCTAGCGTAATTTACGGCCACTCCGAAACACATATAGACTGGAAATTTATTGCCCTTCATCGAATTAAGACAAAAGCTATTCCTGATAAGGTGTGCGATTGGGGTACGGCTCATTGTTCCATTGCAGTAGTGACGCGGCCAATAATTTTCCTTCTTTTACGACTTCACTTTGATATTGGCTTGCTTCGTTACGTGCTAGATAAGCTAGTTATCGTACGTTTTGTTATTACAATGACTGTAGGGATGAATTTACGATAACAGGTCACGTTTCTTTGTAGTATACACAGAGATATGTTTATGTACATTCTAAGTATTTGTTTTCTTTCATATCTATGTATTTGTAGATTATTTGTTATAGGTTAAATTCTGAAGGTGGTAGAGCTGTTAGAGCTCACCCGGGGCGGCACAACCGCCACCCTCATAACCCGTCGTACAGCAACATGTTCGTCATGTATTGTGTTTCGGTTGGGGAGGTGTGGTTGCCGGATACACATTATTGGAGGCGACCATC
>DWON01001523.1:0-24095 GCA_018251015.1 Phocides pigmalion okeechobee
GAACATGTTGCTTTACGGCGGGGTATGAGGGTGGCGGTGGTACCGCCCCGGGCGAGCTCTAACGGCTCTACCACCTTTACAAAAGGTGGTAGAGATCTAGTTTAGTTCGGCCTCCCGCAATCCTGACTCGGTTTAATATTTGAGCGCGGCAAAGTATTAAACATCACGCCCAAATCACGTTTCTAATCGATAACCTTCGTGCAGTAGTTAATTCGTAGCTCAGTTGATGGTACGATTGACCGTTTACGATCATCATTGGCAATTGGCAAATGAAACGAGTTTCCGTTTCAAATGACCGTGAACTAACTAAGATTACGCCGTATATTTCCATTATTTGTTTACAAAAAATATACTTATTAAAGTTTCACCAGCATTAGTAAACTACGCCTTGTTATGGTTGTATAGACATGTAATAAAACTTACAGATCGCCGTCTGTATATGACAAATATATTTAAAAATTTATAAATGCGGTGCCTTTATGTGCGCGAGACAAGCCAATAAGTTTTTTCATTTTTTCTGTTTGTCTGTATACCTGTTTTTTATTATTATAATGAAAAAGTAAGAAACGGGCATGTAGGCCACCTGATGTTAATCACTGTAGCCCGTGTACAACCACGTCCAATCTCAAATGGAACAGAAGTTTGCATGTCTGTATGTTTGTGCAAGTAAATCTCAAAAATGGCTTATCCGATTTCAATGCAGTTTTCAGGATTATATTGTGATGGGCTTTACTTAACATATAGTTGTTTCATTTAAATCGGTTAAGAAATAAAGAAGTTATGTCAATTTATGTAACACGTGAACCAAGTCGGGCAAAAGCTCGGGTTTTGGATAAATTGAGAATGCATATTTGCCTAAGCACTTTTTATATTTATAAAGTTCTCCTTATATTTTCCAAACACTCGACACCTGACTTGTAAATTTGATATTTATTAAGTGTATGTAAATATTTAAATTTGAATGTATGCTTAGACTTTCTAGTTGCTATGTGATATCTCACTCATATTTTTCTATTAGCCCTCCAAAGAATAACTTCGAATTTCACACTTGAAGTATTGTTAACACTTTCCCTGCTGCGTACAAGACCGCTGTGTATTGCGGCTTGTACACACCTGTGTTGTATCGACAAATTTATATGGATTACAAGCGAAAGAAAGTACTGTGTTTACGTCGGCGCTATAACTCTGGGGGCGGACATTACGTGTGTGTATTCGTATATGATACGCAGATGCTAAAAATACAATATTTCAGTGAATTGACGGCGCATGTTCAGTCTAGAGAAATAAGCTCTAGTTTAGCGCCGTCTCTCGCAGCGCTGACCCGATCATATATGTATTAGAGCGCCGCAAAGTGTTAAATACGTTTTGTTTCAACAGGTTTAGAAGTACGTGCATTCGTGCGTGATCCGTCGAAGCTTCCCGACGAGCTCAAGGAGAAAGTGGAGGTGTTCAAAGGAGATGTTCTCGAACCTGATTCCGTGACGAACGCGGTGGAAGGCACCGACGGGGTGGTAGTCGCCCTCGGGACCCGGAGTAACCTGGATCCCACGTCAGACATGTCTGAGGGCATGAAGCACATCATCGATGCGATGAGGGCCAAGAACGTCAAGCCGGTGTCCGTCTGCATTTCCGCTTTCCTGTTCTACGAGCCGGAGAAAGTGCCGCCCAGGTTTGTGGATATCACGGAAGACCACAAACGCATGCACCAGGAGTTGAGGGACAGTGGCCTCGACTGGGTTTCTGTCTGGCCTCCACATATTTCAGGTATCTTTTTGAAGTAACATTACTTCTAGCGTGCTTGAGAAAACGAATTAGTATATTTTTATTTTATTTATCATTTACTTGTGGCATATAAAATGTCTAGAAAAATGGGCGGACGTATGCTAAAAGCATTCTCTGCCCAACCTGAGGGCATTGAGCAATTCATGAAAGGTTACAAGGTCATATAAAATGTACAACATAAATGACCTATTATTACATTATATTTAATTACAATTGAATATATATTTTTTTATTGTGATAGAGTGAGAAACGGGCACGCAGGCCACCTGATGTTAAGTGGTCACTGCAGCCCATGGACAACCACGTCCAATCTCAAATAGAACAGAAGTTCTATTTAAGGACGGACGCGGATGCGTTCCTACTCTTGAGGACTAAGATGATCGCCTCCAATAATGTGTATCCGGCAACCACACCTACATATGTAGATCAAGTGAACTTTCCACTATGCATAAATAACTTCTAATATTGTATACAAATTAAATCTAAATTGCATCAAGGTTTTCTGCTACTATAGTTGAGTGAAAAATGGAAGTCAACATTTTATGATACCCCAAATATTATAAGTCAACTAGCGACCCGGCACAGCTTCGGGTAATAGAGTTTATATTTCCGTACATTATTTTTCTTTCATACATGAATCCAGTCGTTACCTAGTTGCAAAAACTAATAATTAGAAATATCTGTATCGAACGATGTTTAAGTTACTATATTCAATTTAAAAATTTAATTTCTCGCCCAATTTAAAAAACAGAACTTATTATGCACCCATACCTTCCTTAGGTAGGTAGGTTAGGTAGAGATTTTACCTGTTGTTGAAAACCGTGAGAAAAATTGTTCAGTACTTTTTGAGTTTATCATGAACAGACAGACAGATAGGCGCCTGGGGACTTTGTTTTATAATATTTAGAGATTTATATACATTTATCTAATCCCTCGGTGAGAAATAAATCTTGCATTTCGTTGGAAAATCGTGGTTGCGTCACTTACATATAAAGCGAACATTATTATGTGGTACATATTCGTTACTACTCTCGAGGAATAGTATTCTAGAAAGAATTCAAATTCGAATTCAATTCAAATACAATTTAAATTCAATTCAAATTCAATTCAAATTTAATTGAAATTCAATTCAAATTCAATTCAAATTCAATTCAAATTCAGTTCAAATTCAATTCAAATTCAATTCAAGTTCAATTCATATTCAAATTCAAATATTTTATTTCATTGTAACGTATTTACATACACTTAATGAATGTCAAGGGTATAGTGTAAAATCAGTGCATCGAATTGAATAGAAACAGAATTGAGTATTAGCAGACTGATGTAGCAACGAATACTTTGAAGGACTATTGTTCTTTTTAGGGTTGGTTACATATATTCAAAAGCGTCATTGACTACTTATAATCGTGAGGACTTCTCTCAAATTTGCTTATGTTAATAAAAAGTAAATTCCACAGTTTAATTTTTCTTAGAATTGGTGGTAGATATCCAAAGTCAGAATTGACCAATTACAGTCACTGACTGCTCGCTTATTTGATTATATTGATAGAAACATTTACATCTTTTAATTCTTGACCTTGTTTTTTGCCATAATAAATTACTTTCAACTAAATAAATAATTAAGCTAGAATTGAGGCGAACCAAACGGTTTTAAATTCAATTTTTCGCTTAGCATTAGCAGCAAGTGGCTACGTTTTGTAGCCGTCAAAAGCAATATGAAAGGTATTCTAAAGTAGCCGCGCTATTCCATTCGTCTATTTTCAAAAATGTATTACGTCATCCATCAAAACCTGAAATGATAGAGTGCAGTTGCGTTGTTGGTGTACGTTTGTTTTATTTATTCATTTGTAATTTGCAATATGATGTTCGAATAATATTGGTGTTTTTCCACAAATATTTCGGATGCTAAAATGTAAATAAATATATATGTTTAATACGAAGTTTTAAAGGGTATCAAATTTAATTTATATACCTGAAATTACGTACTAAAATTGTATTCACTTCCATTGCCATGAACATAGAATGCGTAACAACTGATAAAGTTATGTCGCCGTCAGAATCAATATGAAGTGTTAGAAATGGTAATTGTACGGTTATCCGTCAAGTCATAAAAATGATAAAATTTATCGGTTGCTTTGTAGGTTTAATTTTGTTAATATTTCTTGATTTGTAATTAATTATAAAAATATTGATAGTAAGAAGTATTTATGAAGGCAAAATATAAGTAAGTATTGACGTTAAACGAAATGTTCTTTATTAATTTCAAATTCAAATTTCCGTTACTGTAAATATAAAATAGGTACTACTGACGTTTTGTGGACGTCTAAGGTAACATGAAACTTTTTCCATCGCAATTTCAGCGTTCTATTTTAAAAAATGAATTACGTCATCTGTAAAAACGCAAACATGATGTAGGGCAGCTACTGCTTATGGGTGTACATTTGCTTTTGTTTCCTTATTTGTAATTTGCAATATCACATATAAATAACATTAAATGTTATACACATTTACCTTTGATAAATAATATATAAATAACGATTTAACTGACGTTATAAACGGTGACGTTTGAAAGGTAGTAGAGCCGTTAGAGCTCGTCCGGGGCTGTACCACCGGCACCTTCATAACCCGCCGTAAAGCAACATGTTCTTCATGTCGTGTGTTTCGGTTGGGGAGGTGTGGTTGCCGGATACACATTATTGAAGGCGACCATATTAGTCCTCAAGAGTAGAAACGCATCCGCGTCCATCCTTAAATAGAACTTGTGTTCTATTTGAGATTGAACGTGGTTGTCCATGAGCTGCAGTGACCACTTAACATCAGGTGGCCTGCATGCTCGTTCTTTCTCTATCACAATAAAAAAAAGGTTCAAATTTAATTTTACATTCTGATGAATGCAGAAGATTGGCAAGTAACAAAGTTATTCCGTCATCAGGATCGATGTAAAATGTATTTTAATTTACAGTATTCCATTCTATTATTTTCAAAAACGTTGTCAAAAATTTACCGATCAATGAATATAGAGAGTAGCTAGTACCGACGTTTCGTGGAATACCAGAAGCAATATGAAACGTATTCCACAGCACGCCTCGCTATTCTATTCCTCTATTTTAAAAAACGTATTACGTCCTCCGTCAAAACGCAGAAATCAAGCGCAGTTATTGCTCATTACGTTTGTTTTCTTTACTTTGTAATTTGCAATATGGTGTACAAGGATAATGATATTGACGTTTATAATATTAGTGTTACTGAAGACGAGAAGCGAGATTTAACGTTAGACAGAAAGGGAACACTTTTTCAAAATTCAATTTACTACTGCGATAAATTCAGAGTAACTAGAACTGGCGTTCCATGGACGTCAGAATCAAAGTATAACGTATTCCAGAGAAACCACGCCATTCTATTGTTCTATTTTCAAAAACGTTTTACGCCATCCGTCAAACTAGAGAAATAATTGAGAGCCGTTTTTGCTATGTTGTTTGTTTTTCTTACATTGTAATTTGCAATATGACTTACAAATAATATGTTACTGGCGTTTTACACAAGGCTTTTAGAAATAAATGAAGAAATTATTGATCGTAAAAATGCTCACAGGTCTATTACTACACCTTGAGACTAAGATAATCGCCTCCATACAATTGACACGGTAACCACATCTTTCCACCGAAATTCAAGAATATTGTGTTATAAAGTTTTCAAACAATTGCTCCTATGATTGATCGATGCCGGTGACAAGAGGGCTGGTTCATATCTCGCACAGAGAATTGCGATCGTTATTCAACGAGGGAATACTGCTAGTGTTATTGGCACCATGCCGCTTGAGCACGAACTCTTTAGATTCTATAGCTTAGGCTTTTGTTATAATTACTTTTAAGATTTTCATTATTGTTGTTAAGTGATTATAAGTGTTTTCATATTAACATTTTTAAAATTTAATTTAAAATTGCAATAAATATGTAAGAGTTATTCAAAAAGAGTGTTAGTAGGTAATAGAGAATGGTTTTGCGGCTGTCAGTAGCGATGTGAAATAAAATTCTTATTTTCTCTTATTAAAAACATATAAAAATATCCGTCAAAAGGTAAAAAGGTAGAATATAACGGTTTTTTATAAATGTTTGTGTTATATTTTCTTTTTTTAAATTCGACGAAAAAAGGGGTGTTGTATAAAACCATATAACAGTTAGTTCCAGTTACGCGGAAATTCGGTGTTGTTTCGAATATCTTTAGTAAGGTCTTTTTTGTTGGAATGTAGCAAACGAGCATGCAATCCATGATGTTAAATGATCAGCAGCACCAGGACATTTATGTTCCACCAAACAGTACTTAAGTCCAGCTTGACGTCAACGGAAACAGAAGAACTGCTTAAGCGGCGGATAATGAGGGCGACAGGTGATACCTACCGAGTAGAGGTATGCAAGTTGCAAGTTTATCTATAAAGCGATCACTGAATAATAATTTATATACATTTATCTAATCCCTTGGTTAGAAATAAATATTGCATTTCGTTGGAAAGTCGTGGTTGCATCACTTACATATAAAGCGCACATCATTATGTGGTATATATTAATTACTACTCTCGGGGAATAATATTTCAAATATAAATATAAAATTCAAATTAAAATATTTTATTTCATTGTAACGTATTTACATACACTTAATGAATGTCAAGGGTACAATGTAAAATCAGTGCATCGAATTGAATAGAAACAGAATTGAGTATTAGCAGACTGAAGTGTAGCAAGGAATACTTTGAAGGACTATTTTTCTTTTTAGGGTTGGTTACATATATTCAAAACCGTCATTGACTACTTATTATATTACAAGTGTATGTAACTTTTTACTGATGGTACCACCAATAGGTAGGTAGTAGTGATAAAATCGTTAACCCGGTATCTACCCGGTGGTACCTTATCAACATCGCCATCAGAATCCACGCTGAAACAACTTCCATGTTTCGACTGTAGGTAGAGATGCCGGCTACACTAAGCGAGGCAACCTTCTTAATAGACAAAAGTCAATCTCAAATTTATCTACGTACAAGCTTAAATAGGAAATCAGTTAACTTGAGGTTGTATATATGAACCTATATATATGTAGATAGCAGCGACTACTTAACATCAGGTAATACTTAACATAATTTTGACTATGTACCGGGTACTCACGATTGACGATTTTTGATTGCCGATATTTCGAACCAGTTGCATGGACCGTTGTCACGATGAAAATACGGCGTTAAAGAGTTAATGTTAAAAGTTAAAGATTGTAAAGCTCTGCCACCGCAGTTTTACCGTGACCACAAACCACGAACTGGTTCGAAATATCGGCAATGAAAAATCGTCAATCGTGAGTACCCGGTACATAGTAAAATGTATACATTCCGCGATAATATTAGTTTAAAATGATACTTAACATCAGTCAGAATAATTAACATGAATGTTAATTTATTTCACACTGAAAATTTAGTAAAATTCGTCTGGTAATTGATGGGAAAAATACTGTTTAAAATTATTATTATTATTTTATTATGAAAGAGTAAGAAACGGACATGCATGGCATCTGATGTTTAGTGATCACTGCAGCCTATGGACAACCACGTCCAATCTCAAAATCAGAAAAGAAGATCTATTTAAGAATGGACGCAGATGCGTTCCTACTCTTGAGGACTAAGATGGTCTCCTCCAATAATGTGTATCCGGCAACCACACCTGCTCAACCGAAACACAATACATGAAGAACATGTTGCTTTACGGCGGGTTATGAGGGTGGCGATGGTGCCGCCCCGGACGAGCTCTAACGGCTCTACCACCTTTAAAATTTACGTGCATAAAATTGAAATTTATTTTCCTATTCCTTTTTTGTCATTTGTTATACATACTTTTATAACGATGAAATAATACACTAGCGTGCAATATATTTGATGGTATATAATAACCCTTTGGTACATTTTATTATGCTTAATTGCGATCAAAGGCTAAATTTATCAATAACTAATATAATAAAAATATGTTTTAACTATGTTTCTATATAATAATAAACATGAGCGTCACCTACCTGAAGGTTACCTGATGTTCAGATGAGACTGGACCATGGACGTACACGTACAATCACAAATAACACTGAAGTTCTCTCTGAAGTCATGTAGACGCTATGCTAATGCTGAGAAGTGGCCTCGGTTCTGAATATTACTACCACTATTGATCAACTGTCACATATGCAAAATGTATGCAATGCAATGGAACACAAGTTCAGAGTTTTACAGAAAAATTTAAAATATCCTCAAAAAAGTGAACTAGTTACACTTAGACGTAAATGCAGCTAATAAGAATGTTGGTTTTCACGCCACAGAAAACGTTGAAAATTGGCATCTTCTTGAAATACCTTAACCTGCCTGTACATCTTTACAATATCAGCTACCAAAGCGATGGGATAACGACGCCACTGCATAAGAATATGTCGCAGATCAGGTTGAAGTTTTGGACCGATCAACATATCATTATTTAAAGATATCCCATTACTATTAGGACATGACGCGTCAAATACTGTGGCCTTTCTAACGAGCTCAGACACGATACCTCGGCTATAAATATGCCAGAAGGTGACGATCCTGCTGGTTCTTTTTTATGCTGCAGCATTAGATCAGAGTCATCATGTTATTATACTGAATGTACAATACTCAATAGTACTGTAATGATTGAATTTAGCAGACTGTACTAATAAAATATTATCAAAACGAAATTACAAAACAAATAACATGAGCAATAAATATTGTTTGGTACACAACTCACTTAACTGAACCGAACATATTGTTTATGAGTCGGAACGGGAAGCAAAAACTTCCGTGTCGGTAAAGATATTGACTTTCTGAAAGCAATTAAGATAACACCCCCATGGCGGCGCCGCGGAGACATTATCGCTTCTGCGGTCCGCCACGTTATTAATGGGATAATAGTAGATCGGCATTATGAGTTGGATCATCGCTGTCTACTACTCACAGCTTACTCGCTGGCAGTAACTTCTCTAAGCCTCTTGACTTGATTGATATGTAAGAGCCGCAAACCGTGTAGTAAATTGGCAAGTATACTTTCTTATCTAATCCGTAACTTGAGTTCTTGACATTATTTTTTTAAGTTGATACCTCAACACGTTCATGAGAAAAAGTCTTAACAGATAGATAACGGGTAGATTGTGATGGTATTTATGTGTGTTTCGTTTTCTACGTCAAGGTGGTCACGTATGTAAATATGCGTCGATCTCGATTTAACATGAGGCGGGCTGTATGCTGGTTTGCTAATGAAATGACATTAAAAACAACGTATATATAAATACACGTTTAATGAAACAGCCAGTATAATAATCGTTCTATAGGGAGACTGAGTTCTATAGGTAACAGGAATGTGTATTGTGAGGCTAAGTCAGTGGGTTCAAGCAGGTCGATACAAAAAGAGTCAACTCTTTCAAATTAAAAGACAATTCCTGTTTCTTAGTGTTAATTGCTTGTTTATGCTTTTATGACTACGTAACGCTAATTAATTAAATGAAGCTGTAGTTCTCCTTTTATAAATCAAGTATATAATATAATTCTGAATACGGATGTAACTGCGTTAATTACAATATCCGACTATTGAAAGTCAACTAAAGTATTATAACATACTACAAATAGATTTTACTTATTAAAATGATATTTCAAACAATAAACGAGTTCAACCGAATCATTATGTCTCTTTTTTATATAAAATCATCTCGTTAGGGCGTGCGCTGTCAGTCGTACACAAATTACAGTTTATTCAATGAATCTTAACAAATACGACTGCTAATATTAGACCAAGGTATTAAAAAGAGCATTTAGAATGTTGTGTTATTAAACTTTTTGAGATACGTCGTTAAGCTTTGGTTTAAAATTATCAAATCTAGAAATATTACGATATCCTTTCTTAGAATACCACTCCTTTTAGAAATGAGTTTACTGTAGTCACTATTCTGGAGAAAACGCTGTCCGTTTCTTGAAAAGAATCTCTCCGTCCCCTTATACGACTAACCCCTCGTTCACACGGCTTCATGTTTTTTCGGATCTTATTTTTACCGATTTGTGAAATCTGGATTTTGTGTTCACATGTGCGTGTGAACGTACCATGCAGTTTTTTGCAGGAAAGCGCGCATTATCTCACTCCCAGTTGGAAGCGATGGCGTAAACAGTCTTGATATAAATATTATACTGCAAATTGTTTCAATTCAAATAAGTAAATGAAAAGCAAATAACAAAACACAACAATGTAGGTGTGTGCTGTATCCGAATACAACCAGTTGTTGGGGATTCAAAATTATTCTAACCAAAGAAGCCAAAGAGTAAAGTCATGGCTCGTGTTCATATATTAAATAATATTGGCACTAAATCGAATCCTCCATTTTGCAGTACGGCTGGATCGGGTTGTAGTTCCCAAATCAGATGTAAATTTTACCAAGATTCGGTTTTTGCTAGATCTTGAAACCGAATACTGTCATCACTAAACCGAATCCTGCAAAAAGTAAACCTGCGAAAAACAGAACTTTTCGTGGGAACGCGATATCATGCGATGTGGTAAGTAACCTTACTATTTAAAGCGTAATAGGTAATTACAGGTAAATAGGTTAATTATATATAGGTCAATTATAGGTACAAATATTTATTAAACCTTTCATCAATATTATTTGCAACTTTTAACTTCATAAACTTTTAACTAAATAAACTTTTATTGTATTGGGACTGTACTTTAAACTAAGAATCATAGTAATTTAGAATGAATCCATAAAGACTGGATATTTTTTATTTTATTTTTTTTATTCTGAAAGAGTAAGATACGTGCTTGTAAACCACCTGATGTTAAGTGGTCACTGCAGCCCATGGATAACCACGTCCAGTCTCAAATGGAACAGAAGTTCTATTTAAAGATGGTAGTGGATGTATTCCTACTCTTTAGGACTAAGATGGTCGCCTCCAATAATGTGTATCCGGCAACAACACCTCCCCAATCGAAACAATACATGTAGAACATGTCGCTTTACGGCGGGTTATAAGGGTGGCGGTGGTATCGCCCGGGGCGAGCTCTAACGTCTCAACCTTTAATATTTATTGTAGATGTAAATGAAACCTGAAATCTGTCAGTGCTCACGGTTTGGATACAATAAATAAAAGGTTTGAGAAAGTTTGGCCATCGTTACAGTACTCGGTGAAAGATTAAGCCGAACTTGAGGTATTCAAAGTGGACGACCCTTCGAATGGCCCATAAAAATGTGGTTCCTCTTTATTGGATATCTGAATATAAGGTTGAGAGCGGCGAGCCATCTGTACTAAAATATTATTTTGGTTCGCATTGGGATTCTTAAAGTGTTTCTTTGAAAATATTTTGGTCAAGCTACAAGAAAACTTGTAATGTTTTGGACTTTGGATACTCCTAAGTTCACATTAGGGCTCCTTGTGTCGTAGGCATCATGGAGACACACAGTTGAATCACCGTAGGAGGCAAATATTGATGTTGCTAAGGATCATTTTTTTGTAAGGTTTTCTGCGCCCGTAGTCCTATACTAAGTATCCCTGTGTCGTGGGATTACTGGGACTGGCACCAAGGTCAAGAACAATCTAATAAAATCTAAAACCATCATATAAATGTCTGTAAGGTCGAGTACCGAGTCCGGAACAGTTGACGTGTCGAATCAAAATGGTTATTGATCATCATCATAGTAGATTTTTTTACATTTTATACTTTAGTGTGTTTTTGTTACAGTATCAAAGTCTGTTTATTAACAAAGATTGACTGTCGGCGTAACCGATAAAACTTCGCGGTCTCCACGAAATTGTGAAAGATATCAGGAAGCATAACAAATGATAAATTAACGAACTTGGCGGATTCAATACACTTTGTTATCTCGTCTTTGTTATGTTCATCAAGAGATATCCGAATCTTTTTTGCACATTATATTCAAAAGTATACTAGAATCAATAAATATTCAGCCTTTCAATGTATAAATTATCAATATTTTTTACCCCTTATTTGTATATTACCTTACGGAAAAACTACAGTAAAGATATAAATGGTATTTATAATTTAGGCTTTCTATTTTAATATACATATATGCTGCCTAATTTAGTTACATGATTACCTAAAAGAGACTAAAAGCTACGTAAGAAATAAACGCTTATACATGTTTCAGACAAAACAAACTATTGTAACAATCGCAGAAAGTAGCAAAGTGGATGAATACAATTTTCTCAAAGGCGCGAAAGACAATATGTATCATAGAGTCGGAGTACGCAAAGTAAGAGAGTTTGCTTGCCAAGTACCAGGAGCGCAAACATGAACAAAGAGTAAAGTGAGCGAGGAACGTTATGAATAACAGCAATGACGTAAGTTTACTCTCTCCGACAAACTTAAGCGAACTTAGTGATGTTTTACTTTAAGTCCAATTTACTTTGGCAAGGAAATGGGAAGAAAGAAGGTTGAATGCTCACGTTTATTCCCACAGTTGGAATGCGGCTGATCCGTGGTACGTTACGCAAAAGCTAAGCAAACAAATTGGGTGAAATATAAATGCATATAACACAGAAGTGTTCGTGAAAATATACAAGCAAAATGGTTTTAAATATTGAATTACCTTGCTTGTAACGCGAGTTTATCGGGGTATACATGTGTCATTTAAATTAAATAAAAGTACTGTATGCTTACGTAAATATCGAAAAACTTTTTTGTACTATCATACCTTACCTTTAAAAAATGTGTCTATAAAAAACATATACGTAACGAGATGGTTATCACTTACCAGAAAACTTTAATATATATTTATGTTTGCGTATGATTTATGTATGAGTGTGGGGATAGTCACCCCTTATTGTTTCATCGACTTGTAAAATATATATAAAGTCAATCTATAAAGGCACTTTTAAATACTTTTATGTAGATGTATGTTAAAAATGGCGTTGATGTAAAGTTTAAAGTTAGAAAATCATAGAATGTTATATAGAGATGATGTCAAACGAATATTATCTCGGAATCTATACATCTTTACTATGGACTCACGTTTAACAATTTTTGATTGCTGATATTTCGAACCACTTCGTCGTGACTACGAGCCATGCAAGTTGTTCGGAATATTGAGAATAAAAAAAATTAAAAATCGTTAATAGTCAGTATCTTGTACGTAAAAAAATGTTATATAGAGTTCTCAGATTTGTTACAATAACACAGATTTAATTAGCGCGGGGAACTGCAGTACTATTATTCAAATGTTATGTTTGGAACAATAATAATTATGCGTGATTGTAGTAGTACTGCGAGAGTGATAACATCGAAACCATATGTGCTTATCTCATCGCCTTAGCGGCACTAAAAATTGAAAGTACGTTTAATGTTTTATCTCTATTTATAATAAAATCTAGTTTACACGTGGAGAATTAACTTTAATCCTTACACAAAAATGTACTATATAAATGGCTGTGTTTACTTTAAAACCAAATAAAAAAGGACAAATAAACCATGTGCTAGTCAAAATAAATCGACATACAGTCTAAGTGTGACTAAAGAGCCACACAACCAAGTAACTTATTCCGTTGTTAAAACATCGTAAATCAAGATCAAGCACCAAGAACGCCGCCGACAAGCTTGTTTACTTCGGAACAGGCAAACTGCTCCCGACTCGCTCCGATTTATTCATGACTCGCCCAAATATTTGATTGATTGCCACGTCTACGCGTCTCGAGCAATCGCGCCTTCGATAAACTTGCTCACCACTTCATTTCGCGAAAAAGCTCCTTGTTTAAATTTCCCCCAATGAATCGGTCGTTTCTCACTGGAGCGTATCGTATTAAGAAAAAATTAGAACACCATTCAATTTTGGTAAAAACCACCCGCAAGATTGGTAAAAAAGAAAATTTATTCTCTACGCGAAATACTTCATTATAGAGGATTGATTACAACCAATATACAGTGATTACAGATTTTGCAGTCTATACTATGATTTCGTAAAAGAGGTAGCACGTAAAAATGATGTAAATCTATTCAGAACGTTTTTGTTTGAAGAAAATAATTTATTTGAAGTTTTATGTAATACCATTTTTTTTAATTCTCACTAGATTTAAAACTGTCACTACACTAAATGTTTTTGGTGTTTGGTTACACTAACTTAGCAAAAGGAGCACTGGGCGTCTCCCAACCAGGTGGACTGACAACCTGATAAGGGTAGCGGGTTACCGCTGGATGCAGAGGTAGGTGGCGGCACCTGGGGGAAGCCTATGTCATGAACATATTTATTATTAAATCACAACCTGCTATTAAAATTCATTTAAAATTTTAATTGTTAAAAATATAAAAATATATGTCGGCGAATTGAAATTTCAAAGTTGGAAAGTAAATAAGTACATTTAAATTCAATAAAAAGTTGTATGTAAAAGAGTAATAGTGCCCGTCCGCAGTTTTCAAAATTGTGATGAGAGAGTAAAATTACAAAGAAGAAATATTGTACAAACCTATTTAAATTGATTTTATATTCAGAATAGTATAAATGTTTAGTAATAGGTTAAACACTTTACGAGAAACATGGTGACAGATCCTTGTTTTAATTCATCATATTGTGGTCAATGAATACGGACGTTTCTTTCTCTAATCTTCTTTTTAGGAAACGTTTTAGACTTGAGTATATACATTTAAGCTATAGCTTTTGCCCTTGGCGTAGTGACATCGAGAAGGACGTCATTTTGAGTGGTCCCATATTGGCGTAGGCAAATAATTTTAATTGGAAAACACGGTAGACCAACACTTCACATATTTTTCATATGTTAAAGATAGGCCGGCTCTTCAGTACAAAATATGACATAAAATGTATCCTCACGAGAAGGTTGCAGCCTATCTACGTTTACCTAACGATGCAATGCGTATCATATGGCATTGCATCTTTAGGTATATATTGCCTTCTCGTGAGGATATACATGTAAGGCTGGAGGGTGTGTAAGGTTGAATGTAGCAGTGAAAGCTCGTCTAAAGCGGCAGCTTAACATATCGTCAATTCAAGTCCTAACTTTTGGATACAGCTACATGAACCGCAAGTGATCTCCGCTGAACGTCATTATTTTCCCTGTTTGGTGACAATGGCAACACAGATTAAGAAACACCATACAAAACTTCAGGGAAAATGGTTTTAAGTTAGCACAAACGTGGAATTTACTGGTTAGTTTATGTAAGTCACAAATAGTGCGAGGTTCAGTGTGTAAAGATACAGTTAGTGTGGTGTGTCGTAATATACATAGAGCCCAAAAAAGAAAAACGAACTAGACGTAGTGTAAATTGATTAACTTACTATTAGCATTTGTCAACAGTTTCCCTCGCTAGTTACCGCCGCAGTTTAGCCATGACCATGAGTCATGCAACTGGTTCTAAATCGCAAAAAAAATCAAAATGGTTAAATATGATTACCCGGTACATAGTAAAATTTTCAATTACCCTTTTCACACTGTTGAGGGATGATTATTTTAGAGTCATATAGACCTGCATGCCAAATTTAAAAATTGTAGTTACACAGTGCTTGAGAAATGGTGTTTTCAAATACTTCCTCAATCATTAGTCCTTTCCGTAGTCAATTTTCGCCTTTACATATATTTATTTTTTTACATTTATTTATGTTCAAACAATATATAATTGTCTTTTACTTTATTTGATTATAAATCATAAATGAATTTCGCTATATTGTATATTTATGTTATAATATAGCTTATGACACGCAATTTCCATAAAGTGATTTTTTGTGATGAAGGAATCTATGAAAATACACCCATACATATCTTAATAAATTGATAACTTTGCTTTTGCTGTGTTATAGTCGGGTAATTAGTTCACCATTGACTGTTTAGTCTGCCACGTTTGGAGGAAGGACGACGCGTGTCATTTTGTGCAAGTAAATTGTAAAGCTGATCTCTGCCCGAATTACACGTATTTGTTTAGATTTTTATTTTTTATATCTGTTTACAATCAATAATACTTCGTTAATGCTTCGTTACTTTTGTGAAAAGTATTTACTCATACATAACCCGGCTCCCGGCAGCGACGACACGCGTCCCGACCGATCTGTCTTTGGCTTAGCTAAATCCCACTAATACATTATTTTTATAATACTGCTATTGCGGGACTTCCATTAGTTGATCCCTTTAGACTACGTTATAGATGCTCGCAGGTATTTTAACGTAGGTACAAGTATATAGCAAACGGGATGGTCAGCGAGATCTTCATGTTTTTGCAGATGATCTGTTTTGAAGAAGTTTTTAAGTTGATTTTCAGAAGTATTCTTAGTTAGAGCTTTGTTAATGTAGTTGAGTAGTGCTTAGCTCACTAATCATTATAAGTGTCTGCTTCAAAGGGGGTTCGTGGTTCGATCCATGAACCCTCTTTGATCCAAACAAATATCGTTGTATTTGGTGATTTGGCCATTGATAGTAAAGGAAATAATGCCGGAGAAGCATATTGCTACTGACTCCAGCCTCTTATTCAAATTCATCAAATTGATATATCAAATTGACTAAACACTTTTTGTTTGTAATAATTTATGAAATGTATTGAGACATGTTTTGTCAATAGGCGCCACAATAAGTCTTTCTTGGAAATGATGGTGTACGGTAATATGCCAACCAAGTTCGGTTTTCAATTTGTGTTACGTGCAATATTTATAGAAACATATATACTGTAATATATAATAATGTATTTATAAATATATAAATGTAATATATATATATAAATGGAATATTTAAATTTAATATCTAATATTTAATATATGTAAGGTTACATTTCTACAGATTTTTTCCGTTAATGTGACTGAAAAGTTTTTATATCTATTGTAAGTAATATGTTATTAGAGGGTAGTACCTAGACCTGCTTGACAATGTGATGCCAGGCGGGTGGCGTGATCGTCGAGGCGATAGCGCCTATATACGGCAGTAATTGTGCGGACTTCACTTTTGATATTACTTTTCTCAATGCACTGTTTGTTTAGCGATTTTTTTGATTAGCGGACGGTTTGATGTTTTATTGCGGTGTTCTTCCTCGCAGCCCGAGAGCCTCTGACCCCCAAAGGGGGTCGCAAACCCCCGGTGGTGGACCAGGTGCGTTGGACTCGCACCCAGGGCTGCTGACCCCCGACCCTCAAGTCATCGTTCCCCCGGTCGCACCGCCGACAGCCGGAGGAACTCACCACTGGACCGCCCGATGTGACCGCAGCCACAGCCACTTTATTGAATTACTTACCAACCTAACGTTAGGTACATTAGGTTGGTAAGTAATTCAATAATCATTTATGGGATATTATTTTATAATTTTATTTCCAACAATATATAATTTTGTGGTTTTTTTATATAAAATTTTTGTTTATACTTAATTATTTCTTATAACATTAACCTTTAGTAACATAAACTAACTCCTAGCAGCGTTATGAATGTATTTCTTCAAATATGTACAAAGGTTTCATTATCAACATAACATACTCTTTTAATTTGGTTAAGTATTGTATAGGACTATTCATCGAAACTGTATTATACCAAGTCGGTTACAATTTTCAAAATCCAGATAATTATGAGGTAACCCTTCAAAATATCCTTGTTTTATGCTATGTAGATCATTTTGGATCAATTAATATTCGTAGTCGGGTTTCTTCAACTTTATTTAATACCTCAATCATCTACCATGCATATATGTATGTACGTACTACCAACATTTTTAATCATATATTATGTATAAGGTGTGTTTACTTGTATAACAAAATAAGCTTATTATTGCGCTATGAGCAAGGATATTCGTATTATAAAAGTTGCTACATAACCTGACATGTCCCATTTAATAACAAAGAACAACATACAAGTTCCTTCGCTACGTTGTACGAATATTAGTTTTTGCCAGTATCGTAATATGGCGGGCTGAACAAAAGTAGAAATAACTACTACTTTGTTTTCTTTTTATTTATTGCAACAAAGATAATGCCCAAAGGTTTTTCCTATGAACAATGTCAAGAGATATCTGAGAGGTTCAATTTAACTTGTCGTGCCAGAAATTTTAGACAGCCGCCGTTATTTAGAAAAAGGGACTTTACTTATGCAGGTTAATAGTGTTTGTATGACAAGTGTGTAAAAATCGTTTGTTTTTTAGCTAAAAAGTAGAATTTTCGTCTGGATGATTATATGTAAGCGCCACTCTACGTAACGATTCAAATAACTTTCTATTAGGAGATGGAATACGAGTACGTACCGACCATCTTGGCATATTAAGCTTAATGTGCACTCCAGGCCGGATTACATCCGTCAACTTCGAGTCCATTAAGGTATGTTCATGGCCGCATCGGGCTGTACATGGAACCAGTTTATGTTCGAGCTCTCCCAATTTAGCTTTCAGAACACTCCGGCGTTGTTAGGGTATCCCTATCATAGTTCATTTTTAAGCCAACAATTAGCCAACCACATGTTTCCACCGAAAGCGGTGGAAACATGTGGTTGGTGATAGAAATGCTCTTTTTAAATAGTTTAGCCCTCAAGAGCCACGCATGTTTGTGTAGAAATTCTGAGTGTTTGAAACTTATTTCGGTTTTATAACAGCAAATGCTGTATTCTGATTGGAAATAATTAGGTATGACGCATTCCAAATTACATATATACCAGAATTCAACGAGAGCTCTAATTGAATTCTGGCAGAAATCCTACATGGATTTGGATTATTGTATGAACATAGGCAGTACTAATCACTCAATAGGAAGCAGATAAGAAATGTTTTATTGAAAATATGTTAACGTAGGTACGAACGGGTGTCAGCAGCACTCAGCAATTCAATAAATTTGATTACCTTCAAAATATATCTATACAGCTGACATTTGGCGCATAAAAATATTATTTTATTCTTGAATACCATGTAGATCTCATCCGATTTAGCGACGTTCTATTCATTTTCAACGTTTTGTTGTTAAAGTTTCTGCTTTATAAGGTGTATTATCTAAGCAACCACTTCCCAATGCTTAAGAAACGTTGCTCATGTACCTTATCCATAAGCCGTTTTACGCTCTCGTATAGACCGTATCCTTTTAAAAGAATCCTTTACGTATTTGCTATACGTCTTAGCTTACATTTTACTCAAAATAACTCAAAATACTGATATTCCTTAAATAAATTAGTATAAAAATCTTGAAAATTGACTTCGTGTTTTTTACTTTGAATAATTGCATCTTTTTATTTGAACTTTATAAATGAGTATCAATAAAAATTTTTTTTTTCAAATTATTATACAAATTATAGACGCTTTTGTTCAAATCCTTATTTATTGTTTTTTTGGGTATTTTATCTTACAAATACACAGCTATGAAAGTGCTGCTTAATGTTTATATTTGTATTTTTACTCTATTACAGTAATATAGCGATTCATAGAGTCCTTTCAACTGTTTCTTATGTAATGTTGAGAGCCTTTGAGTAAAATGGCTGTGACATATGAATAAAAGCAAAGTTGTGAGGGTTCCGTCTTTTACGATTTGGCTGGAATTCCAAAAGGTGTCTCACCCTTAGTCCTAGTCGGAGGACAAATTAAGCCAAAATTATTAAAATAATGACCCTTCAAAAATTCACTTAAATAATTGCTAGTATATAATAGTTAGTCTAATTGGATAAAAATAAGGAACCTCGGAATGTAAAATCATACGCTAAAAAATTCGAGTAGACATTAATTTTACCACTTTAAAAGTCTCAAAAATCACATAAATTCTTTTTTCCGCATCTTAAGATATTCAAGGTTACAGTTAAAATAAATAGTTTTTGTTGCAAATATTTCATATCCTATGGTATTAATACTTATTACATTTAATAGACATTTTGTATAGAATAGAATTTTGAACCTTAGTTGGAAAAATAGTAAGTAAAAGAGAATTATAAACGTGGGAGAACTATAGTTCGATCGGGGAGGCACCACCGCCGCCCTCATAATCCGCCGTAAGCATTACCTGTGTTTCGGTTGGAGAGGCGCGATTGCCAGCAACACTTTCATCGTCATCATCAAGCCCCACCACTTAACAGTGGGTGATGGCTACTATAGATAAGTCGGGGTACAACCCTGAGTTCAGGCACGGGTAAAGAGGATCCACCTCGAGGCCCATATTCCCTCGCCCAAAGAGGCTGGGACGTCTCTAGATGATGAAAAAACGATGTTTACCTTGCACCATGAATATCTTAAGACGCGGACACAAGATTTTATGAGACCGGTGAAGCAACTTTTAGAGTGCCAAAATTAAATTCTATACGAGTTTTCAGCTTCTTATCTTTCAATCCGAAATGAAATCTCTAAAACTATGAATCAGCGCAAGCACTAAGTTCAGAACGGCTAAGTCAAACTGCTTGTCAGCGTAACTACATAGTTATGTATTAAGCGATTGCGCGCAATGCAAATTCCTAGTAAAATTTTTGAAATGTTAGATGGTCAAATGTATAAACTTGTTTTGGCATGTCATTGGTATAATCTACCAGTTTATATTATTAACTATTAATTTAAGGAAATCTGATCTTTAAAATAACCTATTTCATGTGTTTTCTGTAATAAATACTGCATTATAGACACCTTTACTGAATACGAAATTATTGTTTCATGAGTAAAGAAAAAATACCCAATTAAATCATTGTTTTAATTCTTCTTTGAGTTGAATTAAATGTCTACAACACGGCCTCAATTGTTAGTAAAATATTACTAACAAACGGCGTAGTAAAGATTGAGCTCAAAAAAGTTTACTTGTATCTGAGGTACAATATTGAACGTCTAGAAAGGAATCACTTCAACAAATTGCATTAGATATTTGCCGAAAACAAAGTGCATTGAGCACTTTCAATCAAAGTAAGTAGGTACCGCAGGTATACAAATTCGGATTATATTCTTATATAACGAGTGGGTTTTAATTGAAAAATTCTATTATTTTACACGACTGCTTTCAATTTTTGTTTTAACTAAGTTTATATACTTTTGCAGATGCTATTATTTCACGATACCAAAAAATATTTATAATTTTTTATCTTGCCATTTGGATAAGCCAAATTTTGACGTGGTACTAAAAGTAAAAGCGAAGAAAGTCACTGAAAGTAAGAGTAGTTTATAATGCGCTACGTCGTATTATTAGGTATACACTCCATAGAACATTAGTAATTAAAGAAAAATGCGGGCGGACGTCAGAGTATTGGAAACATTTACAAAAAAAAAACAAATTTATATCACTTACAGTCGGCGATATATAACAAATTAATATAAATTTCAATGCCAACGAGGTTGCCAACGAGTGGGGACCGGAATGGTTATCGATAATTTAGACTTAAAAACGACGTTCGTTTCCTGCTCCGCACAGTTTCCAATATGGGGGCACATATACTATTAAATTTACTGCCTAAATACCGATCAACTTAATATATTTGACAAATTAAAGCTAAGTACTTTCTGTTTGTGTGTAATTAAGTTTGCTGATATATTTACACAGGAGAAACGTTCATGGATACAGCGCAGCACCAAAATAACGAAGTCGGGATTGTGACTCCATTTTAATTTTAATTGAAACTAGTCGTAGTGATTTTTTTGATAAACAGAGGGGAATTTTGAGTTTGAAACTTAAGTGTTTGTTTGTCTGTATTGTAGCTTTTAAAAGGGTTGAACGATTAGAATATGTATTAGTATTTAATGGAAGCATATTTTATTCTGTTCATTGTTATATTTGATTCAGGCATAATCAATACCATATGGGATTTAAATATTACATGCTTAACATAATCTGCTAATTTAGTAATAACGTATTAGTATACGTCATTGTTTTTAAAGATAATATAAATGATTAACATCACGCAATAAATATTTATTATTGTTCCACTTGACCTATCGAATTACTCTGTTTATATCATGTCAGGTTAATGTATAATATAATATAACATAACAATATGTACGTACATATAATATAATATAGACTTATATAGATATATATTATTCATATAGTTATATATAAAGTTAAAGGTATAAAATGAAACGATTGATTCCGTCGGTGGCCTGCGTGGAAGCAACATGTGTCAACAACAACTGTGCCTGCCTCCTGATGTCACGTAGTTGCACCAGTTCACGGAATTCTTCACACAATCCTAAGTAGAATCGCAGCCCTAGGGAGATACCGTATACGTTGCTACTTCTGAGGATTAAAGTGTAGCCGCTAACTGTGTACTCGATGACGCCTCAGCGCGAAACGAAACCTTCATAGGATGCCATACCGTTCTCAATCGTGTATGAAATCAAACAACCCCTATTAATTTTTCGTAAAGCGTTTCTGCCTAAATATTAATATTATGAATCAGCGATGGTACAGTGACGGGTTATGATGAATTTGTAGCATTTTGAAAGGTGGTAGAGCCGTTAGAGCTCGCCCGGGTCGGCACCACCTTCACCCTCATAACCCGCCGAAAAGCAACATGTTCTTCAAGTATTGTGTTTCGGTTGGGGAGGTGTGGTTGCCGGATACACACTATTGGAGGCGGCCATCTTAGTCGTCAAAAGTAGGAACGCATCCGCGTCCATCCTTAAATAGAACTTCTGTTCTATTTGAGATTGGACGTGGTTGTCCATGGGCTGCAGTGACCACTAAACATACATCTTACTGTTTCATAATAAAAAAAAAGTTAGCAAGTTTCCTGGAAATTTAGGATCCAATCCTGGAGGAATCAAAACTTTTGATATAACACAGTATCTATGTATGTCCAATCCTATAGGAATCAAACTCTAGAACATAGATGTACTGTGTACACCTAGTATGTTAGAGGTATCTCAGTGTTTGAAAGCAGAATGTGGGATGTAGTGGTAGAGCAGTTAAATCTATTTCTGCCTTATAACAGCCTTCTAAAGTAATGATTTCATTGCCTTGTTACTTAAAAGATAAGATACAAATGCATGAATGCTCGTAACCACACACCGTATACACACAGACACACACACACACATGTATTACTATCCAATGAGCGTGTTTATGGTATTCGGTGGATAAGTATATTTCGTTTCAAGTTTATTTTAATAATGATTGAATAACGAAGATAGAAATAATTAATATTCCATCAATTATGTTTTTATAAAGCGTTGTAATAACAGTTTAGAGCCATTTAACTGTTTTTAGGGTTTTGATGTAGCCATGTTTTTACTGCGTAAATCTAAACTTTTAACATTGTAAGCACGGAATCTTATGCCCATACAAATGTAGGTATGAAACGGTGTGTTTGAGAGTTATTTTATTTACCCTTATTCGTTTTTGTCAGGGTCAGACGTCGGGGAACATTTTTCGTCTACTTTTTGAATGCCACACACGTACGCAACACTGCGCTAGTTATTTATTAGGGTTCAGCGAAAAAATGGCGCTCTTATAAGAGTAGATGTCTTTTTCATCTCTCTGTCGCTTTAATATATACGTTTGCAACAAAATACATTGTAAAGTATACGTATATTATTTGTTTGTAATAGTACATTTTAGTGATTTCGGTACCACGTGTCATATGTATGCATGCTATAGTGAGTTTTCTTTCAAGGATGTTTCTAATATAGGGCATGCACATAGAGTTCGCGTATACATATTTCAAATATTAGAATTCTGAGAACCTTTACGTCGGTAAGTATATTTTGCCATGATTATTTCTTTCAAAGTAAATGCTCCGGAGCTAGGTGTAAAAGAGACTGTCGAGATGAAAGGACATATGTCACTTTTCTTATGACGGCGATCTTGGAGTGTTGATGAATCCTTTAATTAGGTATAATAGGTGATTTTTGTATGTTGTGCATGAGGTTCGGTATCAAAATTCTCTACTTTGATTGGTTACTTACCGCCGCAATCGTACCGCAAGCTATCATTTATTAACTGGTTAGTGAGCTGGACGTGGCCAGCGATGGGAAACGTGAATTAATAATAAATATCTTTTTTTATTCCCTTCACAAAGCTTAGATTCTAATTTACAATACAAAACCTTAAGTTCTAGATTACGTTAATGCTTTGTGAGAGTCTGGAGTCCGTACTAGGATAACCTGTATGTTCTCACAGATCTCCAGGCCCTCGCCCTGGATAAGTTTGATATTATAGGAAATGTATTAGCACTATTAGTTCTTAAGTTTTGTATAATATTGTAAATCTCTTTGTTATCTGTAGGAAGCAATACGATAGAATTAGGATGAGATTAGGACGAGATTAGTGATATATAATTATTGTTGTTATTTAAAATATCATCTGCGAGATGTTTGCCGACGTTAATAAAGTATTGGTTAACTTCATTTATGCTTTTTGTAGGGTTGGGG